>JZKD02S0511859.1:1360958-1377274 GCA_000966675.3 Picea glauca | reverse complement strand
AATCAAACCAAACCATTTACATCAATGACATATGATCCAACAATCTCCCAAGTAATCAAACCATTGGCATCAATGACAAACCATTGGCATCAATGACAACATGATCCAACACACGTAACCATGAGTCCTGAGTTATAAATCTGTTAAAAACAATTTTCCCTATGGAGTCGCTAGTTTGTTGACGATTGAAAACATCCATGAACTTTCTCTTACAAAGTATTGCTAAATCCTATTATTATAAAAACTAAATAATACTAGTAGGTGGGACGCCCTTGAACTATTGGGAAGTAGATATGTTCATTTTTTATGATGAGATGATGTGTGACACATGGTTGATGAATATCTTGTTGTTATTGGTGATAAATTGAACTTATGAAAGGTTGATTCCTTATGTTATTACAACCTATAATATTCATTAATGTTATTGTTGTTTGTTCTTATCGCACCTGCATAAAAAACATGTTAGTGAAATTACATGAAAGACAAGATTGAGAGAGAAAAAATAAATGCAAAGAAAAGGAACCTAATGCTGCAAATACCAAATAGAAACAATTTGGAAGGAGATGAGAAACAATTGCAAAAAAACATTTTAAAGCTATCCTACATACTATACTACATGCATAAAAGACTTAACAATTATTGTTAAATCCTAGCAACTGAAATGCTATGCAATTGTGATTGAGTTATATGGTAAATACACATATGGTGAAATGTTAGTGGTGCATATTGGCAAGGTAATAGTGGTAATGGTTATGCAATTTTGTTTGAGTTACATGGTGTGAAATTGAATATGGTGATCGCGCTACTGGATTTTAATGTGGTGATGGTTTCGATACATGTTTAATTAATCATGTTAATGGAGAATTTGTTGGCATGTACTATTGATTTAATGAGATGTGGGTGGAGGTGACGTGCATTCACTGCATGTCACCTTTACTCTTCCCGTTGGTTTCCACCCTATTCGGGCTATTGTTCGATATTTTTGTTGTGTTTATGCTCCGAAATTTTAGCAGGGAGGAACTGTTGGACCAACTCTCATTTTAAGGAATTCGATTAATAGGTATGTCCTTTTTTTGGCCATTCTTGACTTCTCTCTAGTTATAAAATGACTAATGGATCATGTGTATGGGCTTGTGTTTTTCCTAAGCATTGAAACTGTGTGAAATTTTTGTTCTTGAATGAAGAGTGGATGGTTCTGCTAGTAATTTTTTTTGAATTCGTAGAGGTTATTGGTCTTCCTAGTGATAGCGCTTTGTCACCACTACTGGATTAGTTGAAGTTTTTCGTTGTTTGTTTTCTTGGTTGGTCATCCCCACGCATGCGCATCACTTGTCCGGTCTCTAGTTTTTATGGGTTTAATGGTTCAAAACACCCTTCATCACTGTGTTTTGTTCATTTGGGAAATGGTTGATTTCATCACTAAAGGCCACAAAATGGGATATCATTTCCTTACTTGTCCTTGTCATCACCTCAGTGTTGTGGTTGTTTTAAGAGCCATAAGGGTTAGACCTGTGCGTGTTAAGCATCACTATCGGTCAGGTTAGAGACTCGCTCTTCTGTGGTAGCCCTCTCACCTCAGGACTTATTATCTATTCACAAATAATTCGTGGTTCCCTCTGTGTATGCACTATTGGTATCAGGTTTTTTCACCATTGAAGAAAGTGGGCTCTAGCTTTCCTGTGTTAGTCACACTGTGAACCTTTAAATCCACAGGTCCGAGGGCTAACATGGAACACCAGCCTGGCCTGCTGGGTTTACCTCTTGATTATTGGATCATTATATATTGCCTACCATTTTGAGTACAGAGCCATCCAGTTGGCTACATGACAGTCGTGTTTGTTTGGAATTTAGTTATTTCCTTTGTATAATAGTGGTAAACCTTATTTGTTATTGGCACAACTCAAGTTACACAGTTGCTCAACTTATGTTTAATGACTCAGTATTGTTTAATCAAAAGGGATGCTGCCCCAATTCGAATGGATGCGTGGGTATGTGTGGTTGTCACATATTTCTAGTTCAATTGATTTTACGACAATGATGGATTGGTTGGTTGATACACAATCACTGGTATTTTTCACTAAGGGTTGTTTGGATGTTTAGCTAGCATTGGTTACAAATTCTTGACATTGTTCACGCATATTGTGTTGTGTATATGGTGGCCTTGCACAATGAAGAAATGGTCATGGTAAATGTATTTTTATTTGGGTACCGGATGGTTATTGAATTAGATGACTATATAAATTTTATCCATTGTATCCTTATGATTGTTCAATTGTATAATTTTGAGTTTGCACAACATAGTTGATTACAGTTGAACTAAATCAGAGTCATATTGTGTTAGTAATGATTCAACACAATGGATTTATTACTCTGACTGTGTGTTTTATTTTTTAAATGGAAATATTGCATTGTAGCGTTTGATGAATGTGCACTGTGTATAATATGGATATCTTGGTTTCTCACACTCAAGGATACCCAGAGAGTTTTGAGCATGTTTTGTTGCAATCAATCAATTGTTAAGAATGTTGTTGATACCTAGTCATGTTGAATGGATGTTATAGCTTTCAAAATTACATGGAAATTGGCTTAAACGGAGATTGAGTTACACCTTCATGTTTGAATTATTTAGCGCGTAGCTTGTTTTGGAATGGTGACTGTTGACTGTAAATGGTCAGTTCAGGTTCTAGCAATTTAATTTTGATTCTGGTTACTGACTATATATTTTTAATGAATATCATTGCATTTAAATGACAAGCCCGATTGCAGGATAGTGATTTCATTGTTTATTTGAAAACATGATCTTTAAAGTATTGTTATGATTGAAGAGATGCATGAGCGATGGTTGATTTTGATAATTTGCAGATTGGAAATGGGTATTGTTCATAAATTGTCTTAAAATGAAAGTATGTGAATGAAGGGAACAAAATCTCTTACAAATTGTGTGGAGTACATACTGTCTTGTGATGGCACTATGTTGGATATTAATTAATGAACAGTGAACTAGTTAGATGCATAGGAATTATTATTTGGTCAAATGGTTGTTGGTTGATTGCATCTCCTTCCGCAGAATGTTATGGATCACTTAATTAATTTCATGAACAATAATCATTCTTATTCCCTTCCATTATTTCATTTTATACTAATTACAAACCTTCTCACCTCCCATATTCCTTTTTCACTCCCTGTTTGGAGATTAATTACAGTCAAAAGAACTTATGTGTTAAAGTTGCAGTGTCATGCGTGGATTACAATGAGGTTTTATTGGTTTGATTACAGTTGATTTTTGTTATCATTAAACAATGACCATGTCTTATCCCCCTTCATTATATCACATTTTCACTCAATACAAACCCCTCATGTATCCCAAAACCCTTTTTTTCACTCCCCTTCTCATTAATTAACAGTAAAACAATTTGTATGGATCGGATTGCATGAGCCTGTTACATTCTGAACCAAATTTGTTTCATATTTTTAAGAGTTGTCATGCATGGTTACTTAAAAGACTATTTTCTAATCGATAACACATACACGGTGATTTTTTTTATTCAAGGAAGTCGTGTCCAAGGAAACAGAGGTAGAGGTAACTAGAACCGATGCCCAAGAAAGCCCAGGTTCTCTATACATTTTGACACTGATTTAGAAGAGCTTGGCCAAATGTTTCATGCCAGATTATTTGATTGGATTGGGCAGGGAATAGTCTGACCTAGGCCTGAAAAGCCTCCTTTCCAAGCCCCACAAGCCCCCAATCTCCTTTTACCTCCTCATGTCTCCTTACAACCTGACGTCCTTGAAAATCATGGATGGCAACAGATTTTCCACCCAACAGTCTCCCAACATCGTGGCTGGCCCAAATTGTTCTTTCCTACTCCTCCACCCTTGAACACCATTGTCCAAGATGCCCCTAATCACTCACCAGTGAAATCCTCCCATGTTAGCAAGATATTGAAGACTAAAGCCTACCATGCACTTGATAAAGGAAAAGCCACTACTGCCCCTTTCTCGCCCTCCAATGACTCTGATAAATCTGTGTCTTCCTAGATGCATTTGAGGGACGATTGTTCTCACGTGATTAGTTAGATTAAGCCTAAAGGCTCTACACAACCAAAGGCAAATTCAGGAAACTCAAGAGGTGACAACAACAACCAAGGAAGGGTTTCATCAGAGATCGGGAAATATGGCTTTTGAGTTTTATGTTATCTATTATTTTATGATAGTTGACTTCATGGATCTTTGGACAACATGTTTTATTTTGGATATATCAGTATTATTTTTTCAAATAATTTCAAATTTCATGAGCTAAAATTGCTAAAAGTAAATATGTTGATGGGAGACACAAGGAGGTGTGTTTTTCTTAACTAATGGTTATGTTATGATTGTTATGAACTAAAGGGAGTCACAAGGGGTCCCACCTACTAGTTATTATTTATTTATTACCCTTATTATAATTATTACTTTCCCCCCTAACTAAATTTAGTTCAGTTTTTTAATTAACTTGATTAATGAGTTGGTTTAACTAATTCAACCAATTGTAACTTGTTAAAATCAAAAGGAAGGGGAGGAACAAGAGGAGGATAGAAGCAGAAGCATGCTAAGGTTTTCTGTTTGATTTTATGTTGAGATAGTTTATTTTTCATTCATTCATATATTCATCATAGCCTAATTCTCTATTGTGATAGAAGGGTCTTGTTGTAGACAACAATATTTAGGGTTGAATCAAATCATTTAGACACTTGTTTTTTCAGAGGTGCAGATTTATCTTTGATAATCTGTGTAGACTTGTCTATTTGTGAATTAGTTTTCATGACTGATAAAGGCTATTGTGTATATTCGAGTGGGAAACAATCTGTGGTAAGTTGATTCATCTTTTAGAGTTTAGTTTTGGTTTTCTGTCAGAGGTCCTTTTGTATGTTTCATCAAGGATGTCTAAGTATGACTTTGGTCGAAGATATCTGTATGAGATTTTGTAATGAAAATGACTCTTTGGTGAATTGGAATGAAATAAAGGATTTTTTTATGTCTCATATGTCTTGATTATAATCTTGGTGTTTTTACTTCTGTTTTTACATTTATATCAACACCTGTCATATTCAGAAAATTACATAAAAAGTGAATTTCCAACAAGCTTTTTGTTGATAAAAGAGTAGCCTAGGCACTCGTAATTAATACTTATGAGTTAGGATGTTATTTGTGTTGGCTATAAACATAGGGTGATATTCTCGTGTACTTTCCTTTAGCCAAGTAAATTATGAAAATGCTTGAGTAAGATCAATTCATATATTTTCCTCAACACCTCTCACAACATTTTCAGGGTGATTTTTAGTAATCCCTTGGGAGTTGTGATGCAAATACTTTTCGGTATGTAGACTTGTTCTATGAGGAATTTTAACCACCTTCATCCTCAATTTTATATGAACACCAGGATGTGTTCATCCTAGAGGAATGAAAGCCTCACTCTACAAAGAGAAAGTATTTTCATCTTGGGGATTTTTACAAGGATTCGTAGATGAAGAGGCAACATTTTGTTGGAATACTAAGAGGGGGGGTGAATTAGTATTAGTACAATTAGTACGTTTAATAAAAATATAATATATATAATGAATATTATGAGCATTCAAAATATAATCAACACCATAAACATCACATAAACACAATCAACCAAAATTTTACGTGGAAACCCAATACAGGAAAAAACCACATAATGATTTTCTTATTCATCAAAGAGTACATTCATTGGAAGAACCAACCTCCTATTTCTCCAACTACAACTGGAAGGAGGCTCCAACCCGCTATTCATAGGTTGCAACCTGAAGGAAGCTCCAAATACCTAATTTTCTGACTCCAACCAGAAGGAGGATACAACCCCCTTTCCTTGCCCCGTCCAATCGCACTGAAATATAGATGTAGACCAATATGTCACTACATATGTCACTTATAACCTATTTTTTTGTTGTCCATGATATTCCTGTTGCTGCTATTGATATCAATATCTCATAAAGACTGCAACCACACACACCTCATACCAAGATCCATAAGAGGATTCTCCAAATCAATTTCTTCTGAAACACTAAGACATACTTGTTCCTGATTTCTTCAGAATACTCACCTAACACACACAAGAATACATACCTTCAATCCTGTAGCTGACTTGAGTTTTATATCCCCGATATTCATAGTGTTCCTCATAGGTCCATGACTATGTGTATTGTCTACTTGAGGGTATCTGCGCTTTTCCCAAATGTACATTGCATATGTCTATTATTTCCTCCTAAAGCCCACAAATATACTCAAGGAATTCTTGTATGAAACCCCTTATCCATATTCTTGGCTCGTGAAAAATTCTTACTTCACTACACTTCTATGTCTTTGACTCACTACTTTAGATCTCCAACCTGTATTCTAAGAAGTGAATACATAGAAGTGATTTGCAATTGACTCTTCTCTGTGTTTTAAAGAGAAATTTCTTAATGACATGCAACTGCCATGTAACTCATGATGGCATGAAACTCACATGCAATTTGTTATCTTCATTTTACTTCCACTTTACTTCGACATGCAACTTTGTCCAAGGGTTTACATCAATGACAACCAAACTTCCAATATCTAAATTTTTGACAATTAATCTTTTTCGATAATTAATTAATGACATGCAATAATTAAGTATCCCTACAATAATTAATTAGTCTTTTTTAGATAATTAATTAATACTTGCAATAATTAATATTTCAACAATTAATTAATCTTTCAACATGTTTTTCTTTCTCTATACCTCAACATGTCCCTTACCTCATTTCTTCTTCTCAGGGAAATCCTAGGGTCTTCTTTGGATCTCTCATGTCTTCTCAGTCTTCAGGAAGAAACGATCACAATGGGGATGAAGTTGATCCATCGTCTACATATGTTATCCCTCTTCAAAGATGGATTGATCAAGATTGTGGCTATCCTTTCAGGAAAGATTTCCGGGATGATCATAATTGTGGCTACTCTTTTCAGAAATATTTCTACCCTCCCACCCATCTCCATGAGTTTCATTTCATTATTAATTGTATGTCTATTTATGCTCATAATTATTATGTTCTCAACTTATATTTGTTGTATTGAATGATTAAGAATAGGAGGAGATACCTTTATGATATGATGAACATATAGTTTCACGTTTTATGACTTCACCTATCACCTGATCTTTAAGGTCCCAAGGCCCCAAGTAAGTAGGTAGGTCATCTTGATTTGTTGTGTTTGCATATTGATTTCTCATGGCAGTTTAGTTGCATCTCATATTTGATTTTCATTTTTCTCTACTTGCATTATTGATTTACATGATTCTCTTTTCACCATATATATGAAAAATAAAAATAAATATTTTCTCAATTAGTTGTCATTTTTGTCTTTTGTTTATATGGAGAAAGGATGAGTGAGCCATCCTACACTTAACAACTTGTTCTTTCAATGTGTGTAGGAACATGTCTATATGGATATGTTGTGCTTATCATGCACTCTATAGTGAGTACATGTCCCCAAGTAGGAGAAATATGTTATCCCAAAATCTTAGGGATAAATAAGGAGATGATGTCTCAAGGCCCTCAGGTTTCATACATGGTTCCCAAGAGACAACTTGACCAACAATGTCCACTTTCATAGATAGAGACCCCCTTCACCACCATAGTTCTAGGATCATCATGACGGTATCCACCACATTAGTTGGATTCTAGAAGATATTGGGTCTTGATACATGAGGTACAATTGAGGTATTATAGTGATTTTCATTTCAATATTTGAGGCATTTGAGTTTATTTCATTTTAAACTACTTTGAATTAGGTAATGTTTGCATGGCCATTATGTTGTTTTCCATGTTTCACTTTGGTGCTTGACATTGTGCCCTAGTAAGTGGGTCACCCTTGGGGATGGGTTTGATATTGGGAGGTCCTCTTGATGAGTCATAATTCCATTCCTGACCATACTTGTCACTTTCCACACTTCATCCCCTCATCTCCTTACATTTTGGGATTTTTAGGCGTACTGACCTAGGAAGGGATTGTTCCTCATTTCATGGGAAGAAGGGGTTGAAGGAACATATGATTATAGATGGGAAAATATAAAATAAAATAATGAAGATCCTATATTCTCTCCCATGGATCTTGAGGACAATGAAATGTCTCTCATAAGAAACTGATGGGACCCATAAAAAAAATAATTCGTACAAAATTCCAACCTAGGTAGAGGATGTGTGGGAACTATTTTTCATGCTTAGGTAGAGGCCCCACACATAACTTCAACTTGAGGAAGAATGATGTGAGAAAGTTAGAGTCAATCTGTGTACCTTTTTTCATTCTTAGGTAGAAGCCCCACCTTGTATTCAATTTGGAAACATCTTTAAAAAATAACAAAAGGTAATAAATGGGCTTGGAAAAAGGTTGCATTGAAAAGGAAGGTGTAGCACACCCTCTACAAAGGCACCCATAAATTAGACACTATGATCCCTTGTATGTAATTCAACCCATGCCCAAGAGTCTTTCCCATTAGAGATGGGTCCACTTGGGAAACACTCCTAAACTTGGGGTATGATTCATCCAATAGGTCACTTTGTCAACCCTCCCATATCTAAACTTTCCAAATTGCATAGGGTCTTTGAGCACTTGTTAATTTTGATGAGTTGGTTTGGATGTACTTTCTTATATGGATCTATTATTGATTTGATTTACTTATCATTATGCATTTGACTTGATATCATTGGAGGGAATATTCATTGTCTTTGCAGGACTTAGTTGGTGGACAGATTTGGAAGAACAACCCTAGATTGGGATTCCTTGGGGCTTGAAGCCTACGGGTTAGATACCATATACCATACATTGCACAACGTTGCTAGCCTTTTTATGAATGAGGAAAAACCATGTAGGACCTAAACCATCCCTTAGCCATCTCAACAATTTAAAGAGGATCCAAAACATCACACAGAGAGGGCTTGACGTCATGCATGGGTTAGGGATTTGGTGGTGATGAGGAAACATGGCATGATTTTGAAAAAATACACCTTGATCATGGAAGAGAGGCTTGGAATAAGGACATATGGCCTTTGGAGGCCTTATCCCATTCATCTTCAACCCAACAATTGTCTTCAAAGTGCCAAAAAGTTTCCCTAGGAGGGTGACGTCTTACTTTTAGGGTTTATTTCATGTGCAAATTATGAATTAAATATTATTATTATGTAAAAGGGGAAAAGTAAGGGTTGTTGGCCCCTTAATTTGTGTTTTACACTAAAATTAAGTTGACAAACAATTGTAGGAGGATTTGTATAAATAAGAATCATTTCATTTCATTTTTATCATAGCTCTCACTTGAGAGAAGACTTTCTTGGCTCAAATTTGTGCCCTACATGGTAATTTTTACATGTGTCTCTTGTCACTTTATCTTATAATGGTTTTTATTTGGCTATTAGATGGATGGATGATACACCATCTCTAGTGGATGTCTATTTCTTTCTCTATAGTGGATTTTATTAGTTAAAAAGAGGTTTATCTTGTTAATGTTTGGACTAGGTACATAATATTTGTTGCTATTTCTTCTTTTCTTCATTTCAAGGTTAATTTTCTTAACATTTTTGGTAGTATAAGTGCATACAACCAAACTAAGTCCATTATATTTTTCTTTAAATACTTTGTTTCATAAGGAATTCCTAAGATGAGTAAAAGGGTTTACTCCTAGGGTTTTTCCTAGCTACCTTAGCTTTCCTTAGGGAGTAAAAGGGATTACACCCCCAAGGAAGTAGCTCAATTAGATATTTAATTTTCGAGACTCCACAACCCAAAAAT
Source organism: Picea glauca (assembly GCA_000966675.3). Taxonomy (NCBI): domain Eukaryota; kingdom Viridiplantae; phylum Streptophyta; class Pinopsida; order Pinales; family Pinaceae; genus Picea; species Picea glauca. Next base: position 1,367,470 of record JZKD02S0511859.1, on the reverse strand, counting down.
TAATGTTACGAGGAAAATCTCTCTATGGATAAGGGTAAACCACAATAGCGGAAATTACTATAGAAATCAACTCTAATATCAAGTATGCTATATAAACAAATATTCTAGAAAGAAAATACAAAAGGCCTACCTCGTCCAGACATTCGATGAATTCCACCATTGAGCACTTGACCCAAAGAAATACACCTGCAACTAGTCCTCAAAAACCAAGAAATGCAAGCATATGGTGATAATATATAATGTTAGCACATTCAATAGAATAATCCATCAACATTCATAACAAATATGCCCATGGAATAATAATTCAAATATTCACAAGATATTAATTAGATGAGAAAATAGTATTTCTATTAAAATGTAACCAACAGAATTGAATGAATTACAAAATTCTGTGTCGGCAGGATTCAGAACCTAGAAACTAAGTTCCTTCCAACTGGGCCTCCACCACTTCAATCCTCCACCAAAGGAAAGCTCATGTAAGAGAGACAATGAGGTTCTCGATCATGTACAGAAGAGCTTGGGGGTTGAACAATGTGTTCAGACTTAAAGGACAAAGGGATGCAGACTCAATGTGAAGTGAATAATTTCTCTAGAGAAACTTTTCTCTCAAAGTCGAATTCTTATCCTCTTTTCAATAGCTCGGATTTGGCCCATTTATAGCATTCAAGTGGAACTAAAGGGCCGATTCAGAACGTTTCTAGTATATGGAAGGCCAAGGATCATGGATCTCATGACATGACATGAAACCTGACACCATTTTTTAATTTTGTGCACAAATCCCGATGTATGCGGGTTGTAGTGGTGCAACTTGCCTATACCCATGTTTTGATATAGGCAGGGTGTCTATATGTGGAAAAAGCATGTTTTTAGCTCTAGAATTTGCAAAAGGGGACTTGAAGTTTGCATAGGGAAATGGAAAAAAGGCCCTATGTGCAATTTTTCATACGGTGAGGAAAATCTTGGTATAACAGATACCCCTTAATGTGTGAGGTCAGAGGAGTATCTGCGATGGATGAAATACATTGTAAAACCCAGAAGTGGAGTAATGGGGACCCAGCTAGAAGAACTAGTTGCTCATTACAATCTACACTGACTTTGCATACATGGTTTCCAATTTGAATTACACTGTAAACCATGTGAAAATATACCAAATAGCTATCCATGGCCATGAATAAGAAATACAAAGGTGGTTGCATGCTAAAGGTTGTCATAGTCACGAATAAGGCCCAGTAAAACCAGTCTCAAAATCAATATGAATATATCTATATACAATAGATTACAATCTCATCTCTCATGATCACTGAAGTCACATAGGTACTGGTTCAATGAAAGGTAGAACTAGCTCATGAAAGTTGCAACTATAAACTGATGTCTTCAAGTATTCTACACAATCCGCTAAAGGTGAAACTCTACTTATTGTCAATAAAGGAGTTGAGGTCAAATACAATGAGACATTGTTTGATTACTGGTCATTGAGGTATACCGTTAACAAAGGCGAGACAACCTACCAATGATGAAAGTATGTATCAAGGCACGAAGTACATTCTTACAAGTGTGAATAAAGGAGTCAGGTTCGAACACTTGAAGAATCCATCAATCAGGAAACATTTATGTAATTCCAACTATGGATGGTGAGAGAACTTGCCACTAATGATGACAAGCCTATAGGTACTTATAGGAATCTAGGTCTCATCTCCAGAATAAATTAGTTGAAGTCGATGGAAAGACACTCGCTGAAAGGAGAGAATTAATGCATTTCTCATCATTCAACAAGAGGTACAAAGAAGAAGATTGATGATTTGGAGGAAATTGGACGAAGAATATGTTCACAAACGAACGACAATGTGTGTATTTTGTGTGTGCCAGATGAAAGTGGTACATGAAAAAGACCCTATAAATAGCATCCAATAAGGAAAATTGTTGACAAAGGTGAGGAAACCACCAATAGGGATAATGGAATCCAAGACACTACATGAATCCCAACATTTGAATAGATGTCTTTCTATCAAACAAAAGGGAAACCACCCAATCAACAATCAATGATGAAATTCCGATTGTTAGGTTCAAGGTTACTTACCAATGAGGAAAGTAGGGCCATAGTGTGCAATAGGACTATAAATTCATGTGATTCTAAGACAAACTAAGTGTATGGCTGACACAAAAAGTGAAGAGTTCTGAGGAAAGGCCAACACGGGTTGATAGACATCCTTTTAACAAGAGAATGAGACATATGGAAGACTTCGACAACATAGACTTAATGATGAAACTTTGAGATGCAGGAGGCATCAGTCAAACTCTCCATAGTAACTGGAAGAGTAACCAGTCGGGGGAGTAAACTCTCTGTAAGGAGATCAGTTTCCTAAGGTCATGCTAAACCCAAAATTTTGATAACAAGTGGATTAAAAAAAAATGTTATCTCTTCAAAGGCGACACAACTGCTGCCAATATAAGATAATATTCCGTTCCTACCCATATTTTTTTTTTTTCATAGTCAAATGAATTTTATGATATAGAGGAGGAAACGAGTATCGCAAGTAAGAAAAAATAGTTCCAATAGTGAAACATACCTATGCTCAATCCAACAAGGTGCATGCAAGAGATGGACACTCAGGGTAATGTTTCCTTATGGGTATAGGGTGTCAATTTGAAAAGGATATAAACAAGGCTCTCCCTAGTTGAGGATGAAAACTGCTGAGATAAATGGATTATAATGCAAAAGCATGAACCGACAAAAGGCTCAATACTACAAGCAAATGTATGAGACGCAATCAAAACTTAACGCAAAAATGTGTCCTTTTTCGTAATCTTAGTCTACTCGGTTTGAAAAATGGATAAACTTGCACCAAATAGACATCATTTCTAATCCAATTTACTAGTGTGAAAGAGACAAGTTCACTCAACAATATTTTCTCTTTTTGAAAACGAGTCGGGAAAGAGATTAAACAAGACTCACGATCCTTCAAATCCAATTAACAAGTGTGAAAGATAAAAATTCACTTGGAAATATTTTCTTCTTTTAGATGAGTCAGAAAATATGTTAAAGCAGACTCATTGAGAGGTTTCTAGGTGGCATGTCATGGGGGAGGACAAGGCTCCCATGTGGGATTTTTGGGAAAGGTCAGCATCTTATGAGTAGCTGACACAATCTTGGGAAAACCCAAATCTCTCCAAGTAGAGGAGGATAAAGTGCTAGCGGAGGTTACCTTCTCCATGATATATCGGATAATGTCTCTTACTTGAAAAGGCATAGGAAGAGGAGGTAGATACCCCACAAGACCATCTGAGTCAAAGGGAACCTCTCCAGAACTTTGAGGGAGAGTATTCGGGGACAGTAAAAATATTTCTTGTTCAGAAGGTGCAATATTAGAAATTCTAATGACGTGGTTGTAGGACACATCCTCCTTCAAAAGAATATTTGGATTGAATGGAGATTGCATCGTTATGACCACTTCTTCAATTGTTGGTTGAATAGGATGTATGACAACAAGGCCAGGAGACTCATCACCCTAAAAAATGGGAGTGTAGTCAAGTGATGATTGCATCAGCATGAATGTCATTTCAATCAAAGGAGAAACTAAGTGTTGGGAAACAAAAGACGACTAAGAAACAAAAGGGCCCCTAGGTGAGGACCACACTTCTGGTATCCCTGTAGTATAAGGACAAAAATGAGTAAGGTGATCTCCTTCACAAGTCCTGCAAAGGAACTTGGGATTACGTCTGACACTTCGAGGTTTCTCAATCATATGAGTTCCCCAAACATCATTTATAATGGTTGGCGACATGCTCTCAGCATGACTCACAGAGGTAGGAGATTCATATCTCGCATGATGTACAAAGGTTGGAGATGTGATGTCACTATGAATCATCGTGACTAGAAATGACTGGTTGGGGGTATTCAACATGACTTGCAGAGGTCGTTGACCAATCTCCAACATGACTAGCAGCGGTTGGTGGTGGAGCTTCAGTATGAATAGTAGTGACTAGACTGGTGGTAGTGGTGAGGTGTGTCATTTGATACCAAAGTACCAGGAAAGAATGGTTTTAAGACATTGCAGGCTTGGAAGGGTCCTGGTTTACCTCATGTCCCTATCCGGAAAGGTAGTATCCTCTGCCTAATTTATCCATAGAGGTTTTCACATGCATCATCATTGAAGATGATGTTTGCGAAGAGACAAAAGTATGATAGTGATTATTCAACTGAAGATATATTTTTCTCCCATGTGAAAGGGTTTTGTGAAGAAGGTAGCTTGTACCATAAAAATGGTTTCATTAATATGAAATACCAGAGGATATATGGGGACCCTCCATGGGAAAATTACTCATAGGAACTGGCATGGTGGATGAAGGATACACGGATGGGGTGTAATAGGTAGAATAACCACCCATTTGAGTACTTTCTCCTGAGAAAACATGGCTAGGACTGGATCTGTAAGAGGGGAGATTCCAACTCCCCACAATGAGTGTTGTTTGAGGGACATGAATCCTATCAAATGAAGAAGTCGACAATGAAGTCATCATGCTCCCAAATACAAAAATAGGATTCATATAAGTAGGCCAGGGAGAGGATGGAAAGGGTGAAAGCATGTTTAACATATCAATAGGAAAGTGATCAGAGACCCAAGGCATGGACTGAGTGTCATAATTTTGCATACCATTATGAAAAGAGAATGGATTCGGCCCCATGAAATGAGTGAATGTCATGGGGAGGGAGCAGTAAGGGAGGAAGTCACATGAACTCCACTATCCATAATAATGAAAATTCAAGGCACAGTATAAAATCGTAAGGAAAACTAATAATCAAAGAGCACACCAAAAATAATAAAATGACCAATATGCACACAAATAGGATAAAGTGGCTGAAAGGGACCTCCCTCTCTCAAGTAGGTATGTGTTTCCCAAGAAGGGCCTAACACTCCTTTGTTAAATATCGAAGGTAACGAAATCATTTATAAGGGCCTACATAGGCTTAAAAACCAGTTGGTCAGATCCCCCCAAAGAGGTAATCCTCCATAAAGGATGTGTGTTGTCCAACCCTTATTTGATCGAGGGTACCTGCAGAATAACCCTTCCAACTAACCTATGTGGTACCTAAGTCAATAAACTAAGAAACCATGATATAACCAACGCATAGGAGAACAACTGTAAGTCAGGTCTACCATATGGGCAGGGTAGGAAATCCCGAAACCTTGAAAGCACTGCCTCTCACAGAGGTAAGGGTACTATCAAGATCTCCATATACAAATATATTCTCAGAAATATATATGACGCTAATAAGGTATTGAGGGGATATCCCTTCAACCAACCTCACGCGACATTGTTCTTAAATCCAGTGTATGTGGATCCTTTTGATATTACAAATTATAAAATGGATTTCTCCACTCCCTTAGTCCCACATATATGTTGATTTAATATCCTTGGAGAATTTTACCGACAAAATCCTATTCCAAGGCTCTAAATCCTAACCTAGTATGTGAACCCTAGAAAAATAAAATCGTTACTAATCAATTTTAAATTATAGCGTTACTTTTAGTGGAATTTCTTAATAAAAAAGGTGTGGTCGTGAAACTAGTGACTCTATGAATTATCAAGTAAACTAAATGAATATGAATACAATGCAAAGTCCTAACTTCAATTTTCAATAAATTATATTATTTTCAAAATGAAATTCTCAATTTAGTTTTGCAATTCTAAATAAAATGCAATCTTTCTTTACATTAACTAATATTAAAGATAAAGACTCAAAAGATCAAAATCCCAATCAATGTAAAACGCCTAATATTTTTGTATTTTCAACATAAGATAATGAAAATACAAGGATTGAACATCAAATTGATTTAAAAAATCTACTCTGTGTAAGAAGAGACAAACCAACTAGGATATCAAGAAGCAAAACACCCAACCCAATATGCAAGGATAAACAAATGAAAAAGATGATGAGAAAGGCATCGCCCAAAAATTCAACCAAAGAAAGGTTTTTTGTCATTCCACAGACACTTAACAGTCATAACAAAGACCCAAGAATACTCAACAATCATCAAAACCTACCCAACTGTAATACCCCAAGGACGTGCCCCAATTGTATTATGAATTGTAGTTTTGTTTTATAGGCTGTTGAGCCAAGTTTATATAAGCTAGTGGGCTTATGTGTTATTTAGGCTAGGGAGCTTAAGTGTTGAGGGCCCGGAGCTTGATTTTTCTACATGTAATTATGGACAATATTAATACAAAAACATATTTGTGTGCGGACTGACCATGATGAATGAGTGATGTGGGACTAAGCTTCCACAAATCTTGGGTAAGGGAGAGGGGGATGAAAGTTTGAAAGAGGGGCTAAGCTTGAGTTCTTAAGTCCTTGGGAATAATAATTAAATATTATTCCAAAGATGTGAAAATGTATATGTTGTTGGTCACTATAATTGCTTAATTAATTTCAAACAACCAAGTGAAACATAAATTATCAACCCAGGGAAGTCTTTTGTTTCAAAGATAGCTGCGCACTGTGTATGCTCAAT
>JZKD02S0511859.1:1332088-1353346 GCA_000966675.3 Picea glauca | reverse complement strand
AATTGCTTTGTATATCCAACACTAGAGTTTCAAGTAATGATTGCAAATGGAGGAACTATTAATTGTTCAAGAAAATTCAATAAGATCAATCTTACTATGGGGGAATATGTAATGAATATTCCAATAATTCCTATACCCATGGGTGGTGCTGATGTTGTACTAGGAATCCAATGGTTACAATCATTAGGAACAATGGATTTTAATTTTCAAGAACTTTTCATGAAATTTTCATTGGAAGGAAAAGAAATTGAGTTAAGAGGTATCACAAGGAAACCCAATGAGGTGATAAGATGTAATGGCATGAAAAAATTATTGAAAAAGGGGCATCAAGGTGTTATTGCACAACTATGATCACTAGATGTTCAAACATCTAAGCCATATACTCCTCTAGATCTCCAAGGGATCATTGATAAGCATTCCAAAGTATTTGAAGATACTCCCAAAGGTATTCCACCGACTCGAAATCATGATCATGATATTCACCTAATTCCTGGGAGTGTTTCTCCTAACATCAGGCCATACATATACCCTTATGCCCAGAAGAGGGAAATTGAACGCATCGTGGAAGAAATGTTAGAGGCTAGCATTATTAGACCTAGCCAAACTTCTTACTCTACACTGGTGGTAATCGTATTCAAGAAAGATGGCTCATGGCATATGTGTCCAGGTTATAGAGATCTCAACAAGATAACTATTAAAGATAAGTTTCCCATTCCCTTCATTGATGAATTTTTAGATGAACTACATGGAACAATCTATTTCACAAAGTTGGTTCTTTGTTTAGGGTATCATCAGGTTAGAATGAAGGAAGAAGATATCCCAAAAACAACATTCAGAACTCATGAAGGCCATTATGAATTTTTGCTCATGCCTTTTGGCCTTACAAATGAACCTTCCACATCCCAAGGGTTGATGAATTCCATTTTCAAGCCCTTCCTTCAAAAATTTATGCTATTATTTTTTAATGATATACTAATCTATAACAAGTCTTGGGAGGATCATGTGAAACATGTTGACAAGGTGCTACAACTACTAAAGGAGAAACAACTATATGCCAAACCATCCAAATGTTTCTTTGGAGTGAAGGAGGTACTGTATTTGGGTCATATTGTATCTCATGAAGGTGTCAAGGTAGACCCTAACAATATTAAGGCCATGATGGCCTGGCCAATTCCCAAAACAATGAAGAATCTTGGAGGATTTTTGGGTTTGACAGGTTACTACTGCAAGTTTGTTCAACACTATGGAAGAATAACAACATCTTTAATGACACTAACTAAGAAGGATGCATTTTCATGGACTTCAGAGGCAACTAAAGCTTTTGAACAAATTATAGACGTGATGTGAAAAGCTTCTATCTTGACCACTCTAGACTTCACAAAAACCTTTATTGTGGAATGTTATGCCTCGGGAAATGGAATTGGTGTTGTCCTAATGCAAGAAGGAAAGCCCCTAGCTTTTGAAAGTTGACCAATCAAGGGAAATGACTTACACAAACCCGTTTATGAGAAGGAAATGATGGAAATAATACATGCATTGAAGAAATGGTGTCCTTACCTAATAGGTAGGCACTTCAAGGTCAAAACAGATCATGATAGTCTTAAATACTTCTTGGAACAAAAACTATCTTCAAAAGAACAACAAAAACGGGTAACCAAGATATTGGGTTATGATTTTGAAATCCTCTATAAAAAAGGGAAGAAAAATGTTGTGGAAGATGCACTCTCAATGAAGGATGAATATGTTGAGGCCTTTCTCTGTGGTATATCGATAATCCAACCCAATTGTATAATAGAAGCAATGGATGAATGGAGGAATGACGAAAAAGTGTGGACTCTCATTAGTAGGATTCCAATACATCAGATACATTTACATGGAAAAATGATTCACTATGGTACAAAGATCACTTATATTTATGTAATAACTCCCAACTCAAACAAAGGGTACTATTGGAATTGCACACCTCTCCAATAGGAGGGCACTCAATATTTTTAAAAACCTACCATAGTGTCAAGAAGGAATTTGTTTGGGATGTCCCTAAAACTAATGTTCAAATGTTTGTGGCAGAATGTTTGGTTTTCCAACAAAATGAGCCGGAAACAATTAAGATCCTAGGTCTTTTACAACAGTTATTCATCCCAAGTCAACGTTGGGAGGAGGTTTCCATGGATTTCATCACAGGGTTACTGAAGTCTGAAGGAAAGAGTGTCATCATGGTGATTGTTAATAGAATGACCAAGTACACACACTTTTGTGAACTCTCTCATCCCTTCAATGTTGTTACATTTGCCACTGCATTCATGGAGATAGTTCAAAGGCTACATGGAAACCCAAAGATTATTGTAAGTGATAGATATCCCATCTTCAATGGACATTTTTGGACAAAATTATTTTCTTGTTTGGATACTCAATTGGCTCATAGCTCATCCTATCATCCTCAATATGATGGACAAACCGAGATAGTGAACAAATATTTGGAAGGATACCTTCATTTCTTTGTCTCTAATAAACAAACATAATGGGTCAAATGGTTATGCTTGGTAGAATGGTGGTATAACACTTCCTTTCATACTGCAACAAAAATGACACCATTTATGACACTCTATGGATACCATCCTCCTTCCATCACTTCTTCTCTAAAGGAAAAATATAAGGTTCAAGCAGTGGAAGATCACATCGAGCATCAACAACAAGTTCTCCAAATATTAAAGGAAAACTTGACCATGGCACAGAATCACGTGAAACAACAAGCAGATCAACATCGTAGTGAAAGAAGTTTTGAAGTAGGGGATTGGGTGTTTTTAAGACTACAACCATATAGACAGATGTCCCTCAATCAAGCCAAGAAGGATAATAAATTATCACCAAAGTACTATGGTCCTTATAAGGTGTTGCAAAATATTGGTACTATGGCATACAAATTGGAGTTACCTGCATCTTCATGAGTACACCTAGTTTTCCATGTGTCATTCTTAAAGAAAGTTATAGGTGACAATATCCCAGTTCAAAATATATTTCCAGAACTTGACAAGGAAGGAAAAATCATATTGAATCCTGAAGCCATCAATGACACAAGAATTCACCAGCTCAGGAATAGATCCATTTCAGAGTATCTCATTAAATGGAGGAAACTACTAACTGAAGATTCCACTTGGCAAGATGAGTCTTTTATACTGAAGCATCCAGAGTTTCTCAAGTGTTGTGGACAACACTTGTCTCAAGGGGAGGGGCATATTAATCCCCAAATAGTGGCTCACCACCCCTTAATTGGGGCATATTACATTAGTAATGTTATTTTATTTATGTTATATTTAGTCCATTGGTTGTAATTATACCTCCTAGTCTCCTACATATACCAAGGAGACATTTTCATTTGGAATCATATTGTAATTGAACATTTATGTGGGCATAAGGAAGTTTCCCCCTTGAATAGGATTATTATCTAAATTTCTCTCCTTTTCAAGGTGTTGAGTACTTATTATGAGGTTTTTCTATGCTATATTGATATTTGGTTCCTAACACTCAATGAACTCAAAGTCTACCACATCGTGCACTACATCTATATTAATAGTTACTCCCAACAGTCTTCCAATTCGTACTATATTGTTTTGGTTGGAAAATTTCAACTGAACAAGTTACCAAATTAACATAGGTTTCCCCATCATTTCCCATGTCTTCCTTGGAAGAACATTTACAGTTGATCCTAAGTCTAAGATAACGTCATCCATTTCATAATATCCTATCTGTGCACTCAATCTAAATTCTCTATTTTTCGTCTTCTTGCACAATACATGGTTCACTGCTCTCTGCATAACTGATACTTATCTATATTATGTACATTTATCCAGCATACTATGCAACGCATACAACGTTGTTTCATCCTTCATCAAATCTAGAAAACTTCTTAGAAAATATTTCAGTGTTCTTACCTTTCCGGTTGATCCTTATGGAATGGTGTGATCATATACTAAAGGCATATCATATATTGGTGGTGCAGGCAACATTGATGTTATCCATTAAGGTCCTAGTATCTCCTTTCTGGCTTGCTAATATGTTTCTTTCTCTTGCTGTGGATCAAACGCTGGCATAGGTTCCGCTTATTTTCTCACCCATTTATCAATCGTTCATTTGCACTTGTTTGTTGCATCTACCCCTATTCTAGCACCTCAATGAGTAATTGTTTATATTCTAGGATAATCATCACATTGTTCTACAACTATCATCTATAGGTTATGGTTCTGATTTTGATTATGATTCCCTCTTTCCTCCCACTTTGCTATCAGTTCAGTACAATATTTTGCATGGTCCAATTCTCTGCAATACGTGCATGTCATGCAAGGATTTGGGAAGTCCCTAGAAAAATGTGCCAGATTATTGAAATTATAATGAATAATTGGCCCTATTCCTCCTTGTCCTAGACCTCTATCGAATCCAACTCGTTCACCCTGATTAAATCCTGATGGGGTATGGTACTGCAAAACTCCCCCTTTTTCTACCACATTCTTTTCTTGAATTCTATATGCTTCTGTAGTGCACTCTTTCATTATATCAAATGCTCGACACTCTTTCTCATCATGTCTGATAGACTTGCAAAAATTAAAAAACAATTTTTTGGGCATATTGATCTGATACTTATGTAGTAATGAACATGCCATCAGATGATCTCCCCACATCTTACATATTTCACAATATCCTACTCCTCCTAACAACAAATTCAGTTCTCATGTAGACATGTACTGCACAAATTTTGGATACTCATATTTATTATGGCATTCTTCCTTGCATGTTATACACAAGGCTATTAATTGTTCCTAGACCTACACCATCCTTGTGTTTCTTTCTCCTATAGGGGATGATTCTAGCTTCATCACTATTTCAAAAGATTCTGGCTGCAATGTGACCTTCTGTTGCGTCAATGGACAATGAATGTGTGAAAAGATATCTACAATAAACCATTATTTGTGTTTCTCATATGAAATATGGAATGTTAATATACCAATGAAATCTTTAAACCTTTTATCGAAATCCCAAATTGACTCAGTCTATGTTTTCTTAATTTCCTTCAACTCTATGATAAACTGTGACTCATATTTTGAATTTCTAAATTCTTTTAATAATTTGTGTCTAATCTCTACTAAATTCCTTGACTTCCTTGCTAGTGTAATGGTCTAGTATTTCATATACCATAGAAATGAGCGATTTATGTAAGTTGTCTCTAACTTCACAATATTCACTGATTCATCGTGGACATTCTTCATAGTCCAAATAGTTTCACATACACACAAGTATTTATTTTTGTCCTCTGACTCCACCCCATGGAGATCATGCATATTTAATGTATTATCTATTCCTTCCATCATGTTTTGTGTACTAATGGGTTGTCTCTGATTCCTTGTGCTACTTACACTATTCTAACTACTATTATGACTTCCTCCACTAACAAACATTTCTCTTGAACAATTTCCAATTTCTTATTCAATTTTCAATGACACACAAGGGGTCATGGGTTCAAAGCATATTGCAGTATGATACAGACTTCCCTCTATCGCTAGATAGTACTAAGGATCCTTTTATTTTTCTTTTCTTTTTCTATGTGGTGTGATTTGGAGTCTTGCGGAGGGGTATCTATTCTCTATCACACTATGTTTATCTTCTCTCTCAGCCATACTCTTCGTCCTATTGTTCCTAAACCTCTTGTTTGAATAATTAGAAAAAATCATCACAAGAGTTCATCCTCCCTTGGAATTTTTCCCTTATTTACTTCATAGTCCCTCTGACATTTACTTCATATATCCTTCATTACCTTAGATAAGAATCACTTACTGACATAAAATATATTTACTAGAATGTCTGTATGAATGTAATGTGAATGAATATTTGAGGTGTATTTATACTTTTTTTCGGGAACCTCTTTCCTTAAGCTTAGGGGACTCTTAACTCTCTTGTTACAACCCCTTTTCCCTTTCATTAAAGACTTGTAACAAACTAGGGGCTTCTTAACCATTCTTTGGGGATTCTAACTTCACAATTCCATAACTCCTCAACTGTGAGGAACTACATGGAATGCCACCTATCACCAGAAATAGAATGATGATGACTATACAACCACGATTGAGTTACCTTCATTTAATTTGTCCTTCATGACTTAATTCAATGATCAACTACAAGATCCTTAACCATACTTAGGGGTTCGTTTTAGACTTCTTTAGAGCATCTTCCCATAAGTGTCATGCTTAGAGATACGCCATAGAGGGGCCACTTTGGAGACTTATCCAAATACACCCATCACATGAGTTGACATCAATCCAAGACTCATTGACATCAATGAAAACCAACTCTCCAACACCTCTTCCCACAAAAAAATACTCCAATCTCTCTGTTTGAATCATTATCTTGTCCTCTTGACATCCTCAGTCCATCTGTTCATTCGTCATTTTTCTCATCTCTTCTCAGAGCATCCTGTAGTCATCTCCTAGTCCCTCTAGTGCGCAAAATCCCTTAGGAGTGAGATTCTATTTTCATAACATTCTTCTCGTACAATGACATTTTTATCGACATATACAATGCAATTGGATCTCTTCTGTGTAGACCCTTGAAAAATTCTCTTTCTGTGACACTATAAGACTAGGTACAATCTACTGCAAACTTTGTAATGTAACCATTAGTATATTATTCAATACGAAATCAATTGAGTGAGAAACTTTGTTACTTATTGTCTTCAACTGTCTGACCAGTTCAGAAGTCCAATTTCTCAGAGCCTTGGCTCAATATCTTCCAATGTTATCAACTAGCCTTTCTAACCATATAATCAACATTAATGAATATTCACCAATCAATATTTCATCCATATATGTGAATACAGACCTTTGCAACCATTATTTGTTGTTGATTTGAGGGTTCCTATTATGTTCTCTGTCAAATCCTAGTTTCTTCCCTTCTAACCATTTTGTGAACTCTTTCTTATTCAGCCTCCAAAACATTCCCCTAAATTACATATCACAATCCTGACAACAAAACCATTTGATGGTCATGCACAATAGACTCTAGGTTCATAATACAAAACAACCAACAAAAATCTTAGACATCGGCCCTTTCGGCATCACCTGGAAGCAAGGGAAGTCTCACCCAAGGCATCTAGAGGGGATACATGAACCAAGCTTCTATAATGATGAGGGGAATCAAGACATTCAACATATCCTTATTCATCATATACTCAGGTGTGCAATTTCCATTATCTCATAATGTTTATCAATCATTATACTCTGTGTGCAACAATACCCTACTTAGATTTCATTCATTCCTTCATTAATTAAGTATGCAACATTTAACAACATAGGTGTATTCACGTTACTTAAACATTTATAATCATTCTGCTTTATCAACAACATGTTAGCCATACATCAGATATATGTTATTCATCTACTCATTCATTAAAAATGAGTAAGCACATATCACATAAAGAAACATGTTTGAACATGGTTCACACCAATATTGGTCTATGTCCATAAAAATTGTTTTCTTATATTATTCATTCATAATAATCTTATAGATGTTCCCTACACCACAAAATATGCAACATTAACATTACCCAAACCTGCCTATCCATTCTACTACAGTGCGAGCCTACCTCCCAAGACCTCAATCATACATTAATTCCTTAGTCAATGTAAAATATCTGGCTTCCCTATTCATCAACCAACCCCTCTACCCAAAAAACCTTTACATATTTATACTAGATGTTACACATCAAAATTCCTCACTTTGACAATGTCGTAAGTGTCTCACTTTCATTGTCGCAAGTGTCATAACTATCACAAGTATTGTGATTTTATTATTGCAAGTTTCATAAGTGTCACATTCACTTTTCCTAAGTGTCACATTTTGAATGACACCATAAAAAAAATTGCTACAACCCTAAAAAATGTTAGAGGAAGAAGCCCCATCATATGATAGCCAAAACAAGTATTTTACCTATAGAATTACTCATCTTGGTGACATTTTGGAAGATCAGTTTTCCCCTTATCATACATAGGGATATATAGAACTCATTTTCCATCTTAAGGGGGGTCGATAGTGCTATGTTGTCCAATTTAAGGGAGCGATGAGTTGGTTGAGGGAATCTTGGAGGAAATACCACTTTCCTCTAAAGACAACTATGGATGGGTTGGGTTAGTTTGGCTCAAATATAACTCCAGGGATGATTCTAAAGAAGATATCACAACTAATGGAGCTATATCCTCAACCAATTCCAAATATACTCAAGGTGGTTGAGCCTCTCAAAACCTAAAAATGGATTCATTTCCATGGTGAAGAGGAGGAGAAATCAGCAAAGCATTGTTATTTTGATTGTGGATCTTTTGAGCAAGCGTTCGATGAGGAGTACTTGGAAAGGCTGTTGCAACATCATCTAAACATTGTAATTTTTCCCTTCTAAGTTCTCATTAATATACTTATCCTATTTGCTTCAAGTGTGTGTTTACATGTTCTTGTCTATGTTTGTCCTAATATGGATAGATAAATAGATTTTGTATAATCCATTAGAGTAGGATATAGTCATTTGTTTCTTGCTATCCATTGCAGGTGTTTACTGGAACTTGTGTATTGGATCATCTTGGACAAAAATCATAAAAGAGGTACATCATAATTCCCCTCCTCTCATTTTCAATGGCAAAAATGAATCTATAGGAATGGTAGTGTCCAAATATTATTTTATGTCTTGGTATAGGGTTCTGTAATCCAAGGGAAAATTCACCTGTCCGCAGGGGAATATTTCCATAACAAAAATTGGCGACTCCACTGGGGAATTAAATTTCAGTTGTTCTCTCCTTGATTCATCTGAGACTTTTTCATATCCTTAGATACTACTTGTTGATTTGGTATGAATATTTCATCTTCCTTGTCTTTGCTAGTTGTCTTACAAATCCTTTTACTGAAATTTCCTAAGTTATTGAGATTTTTTAGTCTTTTTCAAAATTTCTTCAAAACTAGCACTCCCCTGCAATTCAAACTAGGGTATTGTTTATTTATTAGTGATCACCCAGATCCTTCTAGAGAGTGTTGTAGTTCTTTGGTGTCTTGGTTACCAGAGCGTTGAATTCCTCTTTCGAGGGAAATTGTCAAGTTTGTTGCTTGTTGGTCCTTGACCAAGCTTTGGGATATCCTTGGTCAAGTTTGACCTATTATTGGACTTCGACAACCTATCGAAGGAGGAATGCAAGTTGAAGTAGAGATCGTGGGATATCGACCCTTTTGTGGGTCCTTTTTGGGTTTTGGGATTATGTAATGGGTATGGGATGTGGCCCCATGGGTTTACCCATGTTTAGGCCTATTATGTAAAGTATAAATAGGCATCTAGGAAATGTAAGGAAGGTCATCTGTGTGATGTGAGGCCAATGTTCTAAGTGATAGAGATCTGATCTGTGTGATTTTATGCCAATGTGCTAAGTGATAAAGATCTAATCTGTGTGATCAAGGGATAGTAAGAGTGTTGAGTTCTAATTACTTGATTTGTGCATACTGTGTGAGACTTGCAGAGCTACGTGTAATTAATTATAATAAGGCTTGGTGCTATACCCTATCTCGAAGAGGGAGGATCTGGAGGAGTGTGCACAGATCTCCTGTCTTCTGCGGAGTAGGATTTTGATGCTATGTGCCTGTAAGAATCTTGACTGAAGATAATACAGAAGAAGAGCTAGTTGACATAACCCCAGGGTGGGGGTGAACCACGTACATGTTGTGTTTCTATGCTTTGTGTGATGTGTTGATGTGTTTATGTCTTTACTTGCTAAGTGATTTGATATAGATAGATAGATCTGTTTATTCTTTGTACTAAAAATGTATATGGATGTTAGATATGACCTATGTGAATGTGCTTAGTGCTTGAATCTGATAGATCTAATCTACCTCTCTATGATAAGCGCTTAGATACATCAGATATGGATGCATGATGCAATGCTTTGTTTTATATATGGAGTATATAATGGTTAAATATTGATGAACTGTTTGTGCTAATTGCTCTGTTAGGTATTACAATCACGGATCTATGTCCCATCTAAGGTTGTAGACACTTGAGTCCTGCAACCACTCCTGCCTCTACCTCGGGTAAGACTTCATCTACTTCGCAGGTGTTGTTGAAAGGGCTGGTAGTTAGGGTTTTGTTGGTGCATTTTTGTAGTGTTGAACCCTGGATCTTCCCCTGTGCCAAAAAATGGTTCTATTGTCAGGACCTGAAACTATGATTGTTGGAAACTGAGGAAGAAGAAGCTTTGTGCAAATATCCGACTTGAATTTCTGATTGCTGGGAACTGAGGAAGAATAATCTTTGTGCAAAGATCCAACCTGAAACTATGAAATCTCTGTGCGTAGATCTGTTGCCCTAGTACGCAACATTCTACTTGACTTGTGAAGCTCTGTGCCAAGAAAAGAGGTCAGATTTGAAGAAAATAGGTAAGATATGGAAGATTTGTGCTCTGATAAAGGTAAGAGTGGTGAAAAGTTTTAGATATAGAAGCTTTGTGTTGTGTAGAAGTAAGATTAGAGTAATTTTTTGTTTCTAAAGTCTGGATCTAGGCATGTTTGATAAGATTTTTCCTAGCTTGAAAACTAGGGAACTGACAAACAAAAGAAGATATGATATAAGTAGATCTGATAAGAATAATGAAAAATGTGTTATACCTATGTATAGAAAGAATGTTTGGACTAACAAATGGATGCAGGATCCTAGAAATAATTTTTTTCAAGTTAGCTACTATGATCCTAGTGCGCAATATAGGAAAGGCTAGGGATCATTTAAAAGAAAGAGAGGATTAACCCTCTCTTACAGTTGCATAAAACCAGGACACCTTGCTAAGGAATGAACTTGGAAAAGACCTAGTTGTATTTGTTGCAAATCTATGGACCATCAAGTATTGGATTTCCTTAGAATGATTGCTAAGCTTGAAAGAATGAACATGAGACAAGAAAACCCTAAGGCAAATCCAAAAAATATGATTATGGAAGAGCCCTAGAAAGAATTAGAGAAAGTTTTGCTACAAATAAAAGAAATCCTAAATGCTTCAACAATGCACCAACAAAATCCTAACTACCGGCCTTTTTGGAAACACTTACGAGGCAAATAAAGTCTCACCTGAGGTAGAGGCAGGGGGGGTTGTAGGACTCAAGTGTCTATAACCTAGCTGTCACACAAATCCATGATCAAAATACTTAACAAATAACTTAGCAATTAACATTCATTAGCCTTTATCCTTATTCACGTCGCAGGTTAAAACCCTAATTATAGAATAACATAGTATTCATCAAGACCTAATCACATCCAACCATTTAGCACATAGCATTAAGCAGATCTATCATTCATTCACATTATTAAGAATTAATCTACTACATCAGATGCATCTAACATACATAAATATTACAACACTAAGCATAAATCACATCACTCACATATCAACCCAATTGCACAAAGAAACCATAAAACAAGATGTATGTGGTTCACCTGAGTGTGGGACTACATTCACCAACTCTTTTTCTTCTTTATTATTTTCTTCCAATCTTCTTACATGCACAGAGCCACAAAACCAATTCTGCATGGGACAAGAGATTTGCATGCACCTCGCCAGATCCTCCTTCCTCGATCTTGGTACATCACATATCCTCCTTACAATCACTTTCACTTAGCTCTGCAAGTTCTCAACACATAGTATGCAGAAAGCCTATTTCTGTCTTAATCTAGCACTTAGCATTCAGTTCACAACTTACAACTGAGTCCTTCTTACATCACCTATCTATTCATTTATACATTACAAAAGGGGCCTAAACATGGGTAAGACCCATGGGATGACATCCCACACTCGTTACATAAAACCTAACACCCAAAAATCCCACAAAATGGTAGAGATCCCATGATATCTACTTCGCCTGGGCAGTTCATCTTCGACCAGCCTCTTGAAGTACCAAAAATTAGTCAAACATGACCAAGGTTCTCCAAAAATTGGTCAAGGGAAAACAAGCACCCAACACTCACCTGTGACTCATCCTGAGTCACTTTGATCATGGAAATTCTTCTTCGAAGGCCTCAAGCCTGGCTCGAGCTTCCTCGACCTACTTCTTTTCTAGAGCCTCCTTCTCAGTGAACTCTTGAATGAATTTCTAAGTGACCGGTCCTTCCAAGCGTTGTTTGACAATGGTGACCAATTTTTCAAGTTGTGCACCTTGTTCTTCGATCTCTTCTAAAAGTCTACAGGCTTTATCCTGCACCGGCTAGAGTCTCTGGGTAACTTCCATGAATCTACTTTGGATGGCATTGATCTATTGTTGAATTGTGCACACCTCCTATGTCCTTTTCATCTTCTCGACTGCTGACAGTATTTTCAGCTGCGCTTGTAGTATCGATGCTTGTTGCTTTGCCTCCTAGAGCTGGGATTCTAATGTTCTTAGTTCTGGGTCCTCTGTAAGGAACTCATAGGTCTGCACACCTTGGTTACTGAGTTTCTTGCATTCTAAAGTGATTTCCTTGATTCTTTCGACTGCTCTCATGGAAGTTTCTTCTCTTTGATCTCACACTTCCTGTGGAGTTCTTGGCACTGCTTGTAATTCCAGTTCTTCAACTCTGGCTTGAAGTTGTTGACTGGTTTCAGTGAGATTTCCCACTTGGATATCCACTGTCTCTTCTTCCATTTATGCCAGTCCCAACACAGAGCAAGGTTCTCTAGTGACTGCCTCCTTAACTCTCATATGATCCGTAAACAACTATTATTTTTCCTTCTAGATCTGTGCTCTATCCTCTGTAAACTTCGCTTGGAGGTCATCTTTCTCTTGCTACGCAATCTAACATTTCTCTATGGATTCCTTATTCACTTGTTTCAAGGATTATGTGGTCTACTCATTTTCTTCCTGGACATGACAAAGGAGAGCCTCTGTTGCATCTGCTAATTTTCATAGTTGGGAAGTCTCATCTACCACTTCTATACCTTCTGATGATGATGGCATAGTAGATATTGCGCAGATCGAATAGAGGGATTTATGTAACCCTTTCAACTCTACCTCAATACTTTATTACATTGTCTCTTGATTTTCTTCGTTTTGTTTTATAATATCCTCCGAAGTGTCAACTATAGCAGTGATGACGAGATCAATGTCATCTACTGTAAGAACAGTCTGTAGGTGGGGCTTACTGGCTCATGATTTATTTCATGTTGAAGGTTTCTTTAGGGAAACCTTTCTTTTCTTGGATGACTATGCCTCTGTAAGGGGATCCTTAGGCGGTGTCACTTCACCCTATTCTTGTTTATCTTCTTCCCCTTCATCCTCTTCTCAGTCTACTTCTTCATCTCCTCCTCCTCCAGGTGATTCTAGTGTAGTTTTCTTTGATGCATTGTTCATTTTCTACACTTCTTCATTCTTTTTCTTCCTACTACTACTGGGTCCATCATACTCTTCTCAAGTGACTACAGGAATTCCAATGAGTTCGTGGTTGAAGAGTTCGATCTATTTGACTGGTACAAGGAATTATGTAGGCCATTTCTTGGTTATTTCCTCCATATCTTTCTCAGTGAGCTTGTAATAGGACTAGGTATCTTTCTTGTGTTCATCCCCACTTGGAGTGATGTAAATGAAGTGCTTATCTACGTGGAACTTCACAAGTGGCATAAACATATGTAGTGTATTCAACATCATGCAAGGGAAGGATTCAATGGACCTCTACAGCTGCAAGTAAACAAATCTTCCACTTCGAAAGAAGGGATGATTTTAGGGGCTAAATTTGGCTCATGGGCTAATTTTCCATGGTTTTTCCAAAAAAGAGATTTGCTATTCTAAAAATTATTCACCCAAATTCTATAGGATAAAATTATTTTACCTTAAAATTTGCCAAAATTTTATACAAACTATATAGAATCCTTAGAAATTTGAATATTTTTACAAAAAAATTGCCAAACATTTATAGTTGGCATATGAAGGATTACTAAGATTCCCCAAAGTTTCTACATTTAAAAATAAATTTATATCCTTAAAATCATCCCTGCGAGTAGTAGGTGTCGAACGCCACATTGGACTACCATTGTTTTTCCATGTCACTCAAACACCAAAGGGTAGTGAACCTCGTGGATAATGGTTCATATGGCTCGACTTCAGGGAAGGTTGCTCCTTCCAACATCTCCCAAGAGATGAAGGAAACGATAATCAGTAACCAAATGAAGTGAAACTCGTAGCCCTGGTCTTGTTCTTCACGGAAATCTTTCTCTAACTGATTGGTGAGGTATCTCACCCAGTTCATCTGCATTCCCTAAATGCATTTTCCTATGAGGTCGACAACAAACCCCATGAATTTCACTGGTTTGTTCTTCCTGACAAGATTACTAGTGATCAACTAGCAAGCTAGGCACACTACACCATTTTGTATGGAGGCTACCTTGTAGCCCTGCTTCCCCTTCTCTACATCATCGTAGGTGTCCTTTATTGGTTGTGCCAAGGCATGATCTACAACCTTCCCTGGGTGAAAATGCTAAGGGTCTGGTCCTTGCATGCTCAATAAGATGATTCGATGGATCAGCGCCAAATCTACGGTGATGTGCCTATCCAACCATAGATAACCGCTATGGTAGCATGACAAAAGGATTTTAACGCACATGTTCACCTTTTGATCTCTTCTGAAGTGTGGTATATTCATCACATTAAATATTGTTTATATCATGATGTCCATGGTCCACAACTAGGGGACTATCTTCGGCTTCTTCCCCATTGTCTTTTTCAAGTATTTATGTGGTGCGAGAATTCCATAATTTTTGTGGTCTCCTAAGTTTAAATCACTGATCTTGAGCATCAGAATTTGTCCCAACTACAATCCAACTGTGTGTATCCCATTTAGGATGTACGTAGTGATTAGTGTATACTCAAAGTCTCTCGAGATGTTGTCAGGACTAACTACTCTAGACAAGGGAAGAATGCAGTTCAGTAGGACTGATGGGATGAGCTTCACGTTCGCCAAGTCATCGTGATAATAATTTTGTTTCTCTATCATAGTTCAGGAGGGCCCAGATCGACATGCATTTGATGGGGAGGCTTGCAATCATCTTGTTAATGAAGCCTGTGTGCTCGCAGACATGACCTTTTCATCCATAAGGTCTATTAGGATTTCTTCCATGGACTTCTCCACTACACTGCATTCGCCAGACATACATGCTCGAGATCAGATATCTTGGGTAGGAAGAAAAATATTCACAGTAAGAAAATGGGTGGTGAAGTCTCAGTAAGCACTGCGTGATAGCAATGAGTTCTCTGTGGTCTCGGATCATCCCAATTTTCAAAAGTGTTCCTAGTAAGACATTTGACCCGTTAAATAGACAATGTCGTAATAGACTCTTCCAACGGGAAGGAATTCCTCAAACAATATGATTCCATCCATTATGGAACGGTATCAACGGTCCAATCGAAATATTTATGATAATAGATACATTTCTAGCCATTCTAGAGTGTCGTTCTAATGGTCAAGACGGCTCCAATGGTCATATCTCTTTGTTGTGGCAAAGTGTGAGCTTGCGATGTTCTGCTATTCTGGCGAGGTTCCAGTTCTGCAAACCTTCTTTCTGCGAAGTCTACTTTGGAACTTCTTGCAATTTTTCTAACTTTTCTCTCTTCTTGTTGAGATTTCTAGCCTTCTTTTCTATGATCTGAGTCACTGAGTTCCTCTTTCCATTTTTATTCTTATTTTTTCTTAGTATAGTAACTTCGCACTGTCAAGGATATTTTACAAGGTTCAAGGGTAATACTTCTTTTGTTATTGTTTCTATAGTAGGTGCTCTTCTCTCCTACATGGATAAGTTCTTTAAACCTTCTTGCATTATTTCAATTTTTATAGCCAGGTCTCTGGCCCTCAATTGCTTTGCCTTGTCCTGATCTTGTTCTTATATTAAGTGTGTTATTTTACTAGCCATTAAATCCCTTGATTTTTGATTTTTTATGTTCTATAGCTTCCTCTTCTTCTTTCCTTCAAATCTGATCTTTCTCAATCCAAGTCATTCCTAGCAAAAGAGCAAAGGGGCCATTGTTCTCAAAAAACTTAATGACCTTGAATTCTTCTTCTATCGATGTTCAATGAGAAACCATAAGTATATGGGTAAGTCTCCCACACAAGGTTATCATGTTTCCTTTAAACAATCCTATTCCTCCCAATGAAGGAATGATAACAGGCTTTCCCAAAATTTCCCAGGTACTTTTTTTCATAATGTTCACCTGTGTTTCCTTTTCCAGAACACGGTCTATGTCGAAGTCTCCTATTCTTGTTTCTATGCACTCCTTCTCTTTTAAGATCTATGGTAAACTGATGTCTTTGTGATCATTCAATGTTTCTTTCATCTGCAATAATATAGTGTGAGATTCATTTTGGTGTTCTAGCATATTCTTAGGCCCTTGACCTTCCTCATGGTTTTCTTGTCTCACATTCATCTTTTCAAATTTAGCAATCATTCTAGGGCAGTCCAAAACTTCATGATCAACAACTTTACAACAAAGACAAATAGGGCCTCTACCAAGGCATTCCTTAGAAATATGTCTTGGTCTTCTACAACTATAACAAAGAGTCAATCCTCTCTTTCTCTTAAACGATCCACAACCTTTCCTGTACTGCGCACTACGATCACAGTGATGAAATTGCAAAAAATTATTTCTAGGATCCTGCATCCACTTGTTAGTCCAAACATTATTTCTATGCATAGGAATAACATATATTTCTCTATTTCTATCAGATTTATTCATATCAAATCTTCTTTCTTATATATGTTCCCTAGTTTTTAGACTAGGACAAAATCTATCAAGCATACCTAGATCCATTATTTTGAAAAAAAACTTTCCACTTATCTTACCTTTATTAGAGCACAAATCTTTAAGATTTTACCTCTTTTCTTCATATACGATTCCCTTCTTAGCATAGAGCTTCGCAATTCAAGTAGAATAATGCGCACCATAGCAGTAGATCTATGAACAGAGGTTTGTCTTTTCTTCAGTTCTCAAAAATCATAGTTTTAGGTCCCAACAACAAAACCATTTGTTGGAATAGGGTTAGACCCAGGGTTCAACGCTTTAACAACACACCAACAAAACCCTAACTACTGACCCTTTCGGAAACACTTGCGAAGAAAATGAAGTCTCACCCGAGGTGGAGGTAGAGGGGGTTGTAGGACTCAAGTTTCTACAACCTATATGGGACAAGATCTGTATCACAATACTTAACAGAGCACTTAGAACTTAACATTCATTAGCCTTTATCCTTATTCACATCGCAGGTTAAAACCCTAATTATATAACAACACAGTATTCATCAAGACCTAATCACATCCAACCATTCAACACATAACATCAAGCAGGTGTAGCATTCATTCACATTATTAAGAACTACAATACTACATCAGATCCATCTAACATACATAAATATTACAACACTAAGCATAAATCACATCACTAACATATCAACCCTATTGCACAAATCAAGCATAACATAGGATGTACATGGTTCATCCGAGTGTGGGGCTACATCCACTGTTAGCCCTTGACCAAGTTTTGGGATATTCTTGGTCATGTTGACCTATTTTGGGACTTCGAAAGCCTGTCGAAGGAGGATCAGAAGACGAAGCAGAGATCACGGGATCTTGACCCCTTTTTGGGTCCTTTTTGGGCTTTTGGGATTATGTAATGGGATTGGGATGTCGTCCCATGGGTTTAGCGGCCTATTTTGTAATATATAAATAGATGCCTAGGCTAGATAAAAGAATAAATGAATCTATGTGATGTGAGACCGGTTGTGCTAAGTGCTAGAAGCTACGTGCTAGTGTGGATTGTAAGGGCTATGTGCCTACTGTGAGAGACTTGTAGGGATAAGTGCAAGTGGTTGTAATAGACTTTGGAAGGCTCTATGTTGTAACACAAGGAAGAAGGATCTAGCAAGCTGCGAAGATCTCTGTCCTATGCGGAGTAGGGTTTTGAGGCTCTGTGCTTGTAACTAATTGACTGAAGAAAATAAAGAAGAAGACTTGGTGGATGTAGCCCCAGGGTGGGGGTGAACCACGTAAATACTATTTTATGTTTCTTTGTGCCTTGTCTTGATGTGTTGACATGTTATTTGCTAAGTACTTTGATATTTTAAGATAGATTTACTCATTCTTTGTGCTTATTATATGCGAGAATGTTAGATCTGATCTATATGGCCATGCTTAGTGCTTAATATGATTGATATGATCTATTTACGTATGCTAGGTGCTTAAATACATTAGATTAGTGTGGATGCTCCAAAGCCCTATTTTATCAGCGAAGTGGATATTGATTGCATATTGAGGAACTGACTGTGCTAAGTGATTTATTAAGTAGTACAGTCACATATCTATGTCCTAGATAAGGTTGTATACACCTAACTCTTGCAACCACCCCTGCCTCCACCTCGGGTGAGACTTGATATTATTCTCAGGTGATTCCAAAAGGGATGGTAGTTAGGGATTTCTTGGTGTTGTTGTAGCATTGAACCCCGGGTCTTCCCTTGTGCCAAAAAATGGTTCCGTTGCCAGGACCTGAAACTATGATTGTTGGGAACTGAGAAAAAAGAAGCGTTGTGAAAATATTCGACCTGAGATTGTGGAAGCCCCATGCATAGATCTATTGACCTAGTGCACAGTATTATACTTGATTTACAAAGATTTCTGCTAAAAGAAAGAATCCCAATCTGAAGAAAAGAAGTTGGATTTGAAGGACAGAAGCAAGATCTGAAAGCTTTGTGCTCTAAGAAAGGTAAAAGTGAGAATTTCCAATTAAAAGAGGTAATACCAGCAAGCTCTATGCTCTAATAAAGGTAAGAATAGTGAAAAGTTTTAGATCTGGAAGCTTTGTTCTCTGTAGAAGTAAGATAAGTGGAAATTTTTGTTTCTAGAGTATGGATCTAAGTATGTTTAATAGAGTTTGTCCTGGTTTGAAAACTAGGGTATTAATAAATGAAAGAAGGTTTGATATGAGTAGATATAATAAGAATAGTGAAAGATATGTTATACCTATGCATAGAAAGAATGCTTGGACTAATAAATGGATGTGGGATCCTAAAAATAATTTGTTGCAGGTTAGCTCTTATGATCATAACACGTAGTAGAGGAAAAGCTGGGGATTATTTAAAAGAAAGAGACAATTAACCCTCTGTTATAGCTGCAAAAGACCGAGACATATTGCTAAGGAATGCCATGGGAAAATACATGGTGGTCTTTGTTGTAAATCTATGGACCATGAAGTGTTAGATTGCCCCAGAATGACTGCTAAGCTAGAAGAAATGAATCTGAATAGAGGAAACCCTAAGGCAGATCCAGAAATGGCAGAACCCTAGAAAGAATCAGAGAAAGTGTGGCTACAAATAAACGAAACCTTGAATGACCATCGACATGTTAGACTATTAGATATATTCAAGGAAAAATAATGCATTGAAGTAAGAATAGGAGAGTTTGACATTGATTATGTTCTGGATGAAGAAACACATGTGAATATCATGACAAAAAGAACTTGGGAAGCCATAGGGAATCCTGCTATGATCCCTTCATTAGGAGGAATAGGACTATTTAGAGGAAAGCCGATAAACCTATGTGGGAATCTCACTCACATACCTATGAACGCTAATGGAACTTTGATAGAAGAATATTTTAATATTATTAAATTTATTGAAGACAATGCCCCGTTTACCATGTTACTAGGAAAACATTGGATTGATAGTGATCAAGGCAGAAGAAAAGAAGAAGAAGAATTTTTTAAATAGAAGAAACAAGAGTTAAAATATTTCATGACCAGAAGGATCACATGCTTGATTGAATAACAAGAGAGAAGATCAAATATATTTAACACTAGCAAACCAAATGTCGAAGCTGTAAGAAAATTAGAAGACCCATAAAAGACCAAAGTAACTAGCCCAGACAAAGACAAAGTATTATCCTGGAATCCTAGGGGAGAATCTCAATAGCACAAAGTGACTATGACCAAAGAATATAAGAATCAGAATGGAAAAAGGAATACTGTCATGAAGCTCACTCAAAAAAAGGATAGAAAGTTAAGTAAGAAGAGAGCTAAGATCGAAAAGTTGCAGAAGGTTCAAGAGGGAATTTTGCAGACGAAAAAATTGCAAAATGGGAGCTTCGTCGGGATATCATAACAACGACACATGGTACTTCTCCATGAAAAAGAAATATAGCCGTTAGGGACATTATATCCATCTAATCGACACTCTGAATGGGTAGAAAGGAAATTATGGTTCGTCATCAAACCGTTGGACCACTCGAACCATTGTCACGTTACCTATTTATCCCGTCGTGCCATGCACCGAGAACACTTTTTCTAATTGCGAATTCAATCCCATAGAATAAGTCGAGTTTATACAGTGATCACTGCGTTGTTTCTCTCTATATTAGTAATATGTCTAAATTATTCCCCAAACCTGTGATTGTTCACCTTGAGTGTGTATGTTAGAAGAATTGAGCGCCGTAGAGAAATATTTCAAAGAAGTTTTTATCAAATTGATGACTGAGAGAGTCATGTCGATGTTTAAATGTATATAGGCTTCATCCACAAGAACAATGCAAGCGTCTTCATCCACTTCTCGAGCCAGACCATCCCAGCCAGCTGATAAAAAGCAAACCAAGCATAGAGATGATATCGCAAATGCTAAGTTGATTCTGAGCATTTTAGCCGCCTATCTACCACCTTTGAGTGGTGCAATCAATCGAGACAGTGTACCCAGAGAATTGGAGTACACTTTGGTCAGTGCATACCTCCCAAAGGGGATATGCACAGATCAAGAAAATATTGTAGCACTGAATTTTAGCGACTTCAAACATGGCGACAAAAATATCTATAACATGCTTTCCCCACATAAGTACCTAACCAGAACAAAGGAAAATAATTTGAATATAGTTCCCTAGTCATGGACTATGAACCTCGCACAATCCACACTGCTCAATGTCATGAAGATTCCTCACTTTGGAAGACACTGTAATGCCCCGTATTTTGACCTTAGGTAGTTAGAACATTGTTGTTTACTAATCTTGATAATTCAAAGTTTAGCATTTGTTTTGAGTCACTTAGACTTTGTTAGACATTGAGATGTGTACCTCTAGGCCTATTTATATGTTATATGATATATGCTCATAAAACAAAAGATAGTTATTTGATTTGTTAAAAATGAAAATTAAAATGGCCAAGTTCAGTACATGTATACCAATTTACGTTATATTATGAATGTATAATAGATGCAAT
>JZKD02S0511859.1:1308507-1327087 GCA_000966675.3 Picea glauca | reverse complement strand
GATGATATATTTATACGCAAACAAAAATTCCTTTTGTCTATGCTGATGGAGATCAATGCTCAGCAACTGAGGTTTTACAAGTGGTTCTTTTTCCTTCTTTGAATTCCTTCCAATGTTGACCCTGAGCGCATTCGGTGAAGTTTTTGAATGTCGATTTTATTCAAGTGTTAAGTTATTTTAATCGTGGGTTTTCATAAGTTCAAGAAAACCTAAATAGGTGATGACAGTCATGAAAAATAGGCAAAGACAAAACACATTTCTCAAAAAATAAATCAAAATAGATATGCAAAACATCAAGTGATACCCAAAAAATAAGAATTTGATAAAGGATTTTTTTTAGGGCATGTTGAGTGGTAAACAAATGGCAACTTATTGGGAAAAATTAGAATCTCCATTCCTACCTCGAGATCAGCTGATGTAAAAAATGGTTAAGAACTTAACTAGTCTTTATTAGAGCCTCTTTTATCCCTGCATTTGAAATTCCCCAGTTGATGCGTCTGGGCCTGCCTGTGGGGTTTTCAACCTTTATTCCACCTTCATTTCCTATAACCCTCAATAATGTTGCCTTTGATAAGAGTTGAGCAAATAATTCACTAGCCCCATGCCCTTTGGTTATATGTATTCACTTGCTACAATGTTTCTCTGCTTCCAACGAGCGTCCATAGCCCTGATGGAGTCACCCTAACGTCACAGACCTTTCTCCCCTACCAAGGAACATCGATATCCCCAATAGAGTTATATGCATACCCTCTCCTAATGTGCACTCATTTGATAGTTTATTTTCTTTCGGTAGAATGCCCTGAGTGAGTGGGAGAGCAGGACATCTGTTATTTGCAAAATGATATGGTTAAGGTGAATTTTTTCTAGCTCTATCTTTGAGGTACACGTAGTCCTTTCCATATTACCACCTTTCCCTTAAGGTTTTACTAGACCACTAGGAATACACTTCATCATTTTTTCAAGGTTGTTCATTTGCAGGTTAGATAGAAAACTCTTTAAAACCAACGCATGTTTCCCAACACTTCTTCTGTTGTATGTAAGCGATGAGTTAGGAACATAGTTCATCATATCGCATGAATTGAGGTCAACCAATGTTTTCATAAACACAATATTCAAAGCGCAGAAGTACTATAGCAAGAAACAAAAACAAAAAATGAACTATGCCATTAGCCTTCCTAAAAAAAAAACATCATGAAAACACATACACACACATTTTTTTATTTATTTTTAATGAAAATATTGTTTTAGGGATTGGCCATTCACCGAGAGGGCGTCAAGTTCCCCCCTCAGATTTTGAAACCAATACGTGCCTACCCCAATTTTCTCGGCTACCTAAAAAGGTCTGGGCCATATATTCTTAAACTTATAATGTTTTCCCTTCGACTCATTTTCTCTGTCCCATTTTAGGACTAAGTCTGCTACTTCAAAATTATTTTCTTTCAACTTATGCTTATCAAACCACCTTTTAACTATCTGTTGATGAGCTATGAATTTTGAATTTTATTTCTCCCTTTCTTCTTCTAACATGAGGAGGGTATCAATTCTTTGTTGTATAACTGATGATGGTTTTCCTCTAGAATCCTTAGCCAGCTAAAGGGATGGAATATATAACCCGTTCGGGAGAATGGATTCATGTCCTTATACCAGAAAGTGTGGGGAATTTCCTATAGCTTCCTTGGGTGTTACTCTATCAGCCCATAAGGCGTTATGGAGTGAGTTGTGCCAATTCCTCTGGTTGTCTACAATTGTTTTCTTTAATATCCCCACTAGGTTCTTATTGGTTGATTCTTCCACTCTGTACCCCTTTGGATAATAGTTTGCAGAGTATTTGATTATGATTCCTTTGTCTAGAGAAAAATTTGTTAATAAGGTGGAAGAGAAGTAAGCTGCATTATCAAAAACCAATACGGAAGGCATATCGAACCTTGTGATCAATTGTTTATTGACAAATTGGATCACCACCTTTTCTATTACATGAGTTAGAGGGATGTCCTCGACCCATTTCATGAAGTAGTCTGTGGAGGTCAGTATGTAGCTATTTTGTTTTGAATAACTTGGTGTAATTTATCGTATGATATCTAACCTCCATTTCTCAAATGTCTTGGAGACAACCACAGGTTGGAGTGGGAAAACTACTTTCTTTTCCCCGTGCTTATTTGAAAAGTTTTAAAGTTTATAGCATATGTGTGAGAGTCCCTAAACAGAGTAGGCCAATCATAGCCAACTCTCAATATTTTGTGAGCGGTGGTGTTCCCTAAGAAATTTCCACCTGTGGGACCATCGTGGAGCTCCTTCAAAACATTGTCTACATCTTCACGTTTGATATATCTAAAAAGTACCCCATCATAATTAAAATGGAAGAGTACCTAATTTATGAGGCGATATTGTGTTGATTTTAACTTGAGGGTCTCCTTTCCCTAGGATTTAGGTTTTGAGGGAAAGTCCCATGATGCAGGAGATAAGTCAGTTTCTCATACCAATACTCTTTCCCTGGGGAGACATATGAATATTCACCACACCATAAGGATAATTCATTCTCCCATCCAGGGTCTTCATTTACTTGGTCCTGGGCTTCAACTGCCAGTTTGCATGACCCTTGTTCTTTAACTAGTTTAGTAGGTTTTATATCTAGATCAAATTCTTGGACTACTTGCATATAGTTTCCACTTCTTTCTTCCATCCCTTGTTGAGTGAATAGGGATTGAGCTGTAGGGTGAGGCACTATGACCTTGATATTATTATTTAGGATGTAAGACCTGAAGTGCTTCACTGTGTTGTAAACCACATAAGCCTGCTTGTCTATAGAAGGGTAATTTAGTTCATCCCATTGGAGATTAGTGCTCATAAATGAAACCGAGGCCTCATTGTTGTCATCAGATTTCTTATTCAATATTGCCTCTAGCGATTGGTCGAAGGAAAAAGTGTAGAGGAATAAATATTTTCTAAAGTCAGGACTTCGTAACACTGGATCCTGAAATATTGTAGTCTTAATATTGTTGAAAGAACTCTTTTGTTCATCATCCCACTTAAATTTAACATTTTTGTGGACCAGTTTTTGTAATGGTTTTATAGTCTCATTAAAATCGAGGGTGAATTTTCTTACAAAATTGATTTTCCCAAAGAAGGATTGCATATCCTTTTTGTTGTCTGGTAATGGAAGCTGAGATATATCTCTAATCCATTCTAGGTCTATGTGAATGCCTGCTTGAGATATAATGTGGCCTAACAACTTACCTTCCTTGACACCAAAAATAGTTTTCATAGGGTTTAAGGATATACCATATTTCCTACACCTTTCGAAAATTTGGGTTAAATGTTGGATGTGATCTTATCTGTTCTTTGAATACACATTCATGTCATCCAAATAGACTACTACACATTTTTTTATTAGTCCTCAAAACGCTGCATCCATGGCATGTGTTGATTAACCCAAAGGGCATGCGTTTATAAGAGAAGTTTCCCCACTTGGTTCGAAAGGTAGTTTTCAAATGATATTCCTCTCAAACTAGAATTTGGCTGTAACCAAAGAAACCATCTAGCACAACGAAAATTTCAGAGTGAGACACAATCTACAAGAGTTGCTCCATTGGTGGGACTGGGTAGTTGTCCTTTTCTGAAGCTCTATTGAGGTTTCTAAAATCTACACATAGGATTATCTCCCCATACTTTTTCCTCATAGGAACCAAATTTTCTACCCACATAGAGTGTCTAACCTAGAATATAATCTTAGCATCTAGTAATTTTTTTAGCTCCTAACACATGAGAGGATCCAGGTATGGGTGGTGCTTTCGGAGCTTCTGTTGAAATGGTTTCACTTTAGGCTTTAACAAGATAGTGTGTTGAATGATATGAGTATCATAAGTTTTCATATCTTAGTAGGACCATGCAAAGACATCTTGATATTTCCTGAAAATTTTTGAGATATGCTTTCCTTTCCTCTTTAGATACTTTCGTTCCTAGATTTATATTCTTTGGATTTTTCGGGGTTCCTATATTTATAGTTTCGTGCATGGGACATGAACTTCCCATCTTCGTGTTCTTTGATGCTTTGAATCTTTCCCTTAAGTCAAAAATATTTTCTAAATTGGATACCCTTTAGGTATCATGTGAGACCTTGGTTTGTCAATTGGTTGATTTGTATGACGATTAGTCTCTGCTAATTTCTCTTGAAATATTTCATTGTCAATAGCTAGGTATTTAAAATTATCCTGATTAGTCAAAACGTTTATGATTTGTTCATCTCCTTGAAAGACCTTCAAATTAGAAATATTATTGGGCACTGATGGTTTGTAGAGTAGCTCCACAGTGAACTAGGAGGCTTCATAGTCTTCTAGAGGTGATAGCCTTGAGGTAGTGGTGGCCAGATAATCAACAAGACTGCTCTTTGTTCTCAGGATCGTTGTAATGTTGAAGGATTCAAAATGTTCTATTAGTCTGTGCACTTCCTGTTGGTAATTCCATAGGTGTGGATAGTTCCAATGTATAGTGTTCCTTGTCTAACGATGATTTCAAAATCTTTGAAAACCTTCAATTCTTTAACGTTTAAGTCTATGGATTTATTTAGCCCTTGTCCTAGAGATTCATACTCGACAATGTTGTTTGTATATTTGAATTCTAGTTTACAGGACAAGAAATGTCGTTTACCTTTTGTATAAATGAGGATGGACCCTACCCCTGACCCTTCTTGTGATTTAGATCCATCAAAGTATAATGACCAATTTGGTGAGAAAAAGTTATCAGTTTCACTTTTCCTACCACTTTCCTCCTTTCCTCTTAATTGTTCTGTGATTTCTAACGCAGGTCCCTAACAAAAGAGGGTTTCCTCTGTCATCATTGACAAGTTTTATTGAAAAATTATTTCAGAGTTTTGAGTAAGAGGAACATCAGATTAGAGGGGGGAGAAATTCCCAAAATCGGAGCCACATGAATAATTTCCTAGCACAAGGAAATCTATAGATGAGGGTTTTTTAACGGTTTCTAAGTCGGTTGTAAGATGTTTCAGATATGTTTCCCTATCAGTCATGATCATATTCAGGTGTCCTTTTAATGGAAACCAAAGGTGAGCCTAGTCTATACTAAAGTATCTGTTTAACTTCTCGAAGAAATATTGACTCAATAAAAATCCATAAGCTTCTGGGATATCTACTATAATGATGTCAATTACTTGCACAAATTTAGGGTGTGTCACTATTCTGATCATTACATATTTGAGTTCTCCCATAACCTTCACCTAGGTTCTGTCTAGTTGTATTACATGTTATTCTCTTTTTAGATGAATTGCATTTAATGTTTTTCAAATAAAAAATGGAATTACATTAGAGGATGCTCCTATGTCAACCAAACAATTATGGAGGTTTCTGTTGAAGACTTCAAATGTCAAAAGGAACGATGGGACAACATTTTTTCCCTTCTTATCTTTAGAGCATGCATTCATAGTTGGTTTATTTCTTAGATCCGTGGGAGTTAGATTTCCTCCTTGGTTAGTGCTTGCTTTAGGATTTTCTACTTATTTCAATGCTTGTAACAGAAAGTCTTTTTGCTAAGGGATTCTACACATGTCCATGACTGATATATTTTCCTTCAAAATTTTCGTGTCCTGTACTATATTGTAGTCTATCTTCAAAGATTATCGTGTATGGATGTTTATAGGATTTATTTGGGGAACAAATGGTGCTTTCGGGGGGTCGGGAGCTGGTCTTCATCCCAAAGTTTGGGTAATAGTAAGATCGTTTGAGACAGTTTGACCCCTACCTCATGTTTTCACAGCCAAGACCTTTGCAAGTGGTTCTTGAACCTCAAAAAGGTCATAAAAAGGCATTGGTAAGTCAGGCTCCCATATCAACCTGGTTATTTCTATTGGTGGATCAAATTCTTCCTGATAAACAATATTCATAACGAAACTGCTTGATTGTTCGGGTAGGGAAACCTCATCTAGAAACTAGTTGGCCATTAAATTCATGGCATGCACCCATTGTGGGTAGTCTCTTTTAGAGTGTTTCTCTTGGTGATAAGTAAAGAAAGAGTCAGATGCTACATTTCCTAGATCAATGTTTAAGTTGGCTAGGGGAGGTTAAATCACTTTGAATGGTGGATTTATTTTAAAAAAAGGTTTATAGGACCTCTGGCCCTAGTTTCCTTCCCCTGCACTTCTTTTCATGTCTATGATTTCATTTGAAAAATTCTTGAGCATGCATTGTAGGTCTTCTATGTCTCCACTTCCCTTTTTGGGACCTTTTTTTGTTTTTTTCCTTGGGGGTCTAGTCAAAAGGAGTCCTCTCCTGGGAGGAGGTTGAACTTCCTTCTTCACTAATGAGACTTGGCCTTCTTTACATCCCTTCATTTGGAACTCTATTGTTGTGTCTTCCTCAAAATTATCATCCAAGGTTGCTTTGGTAACCCTCTTCACAAACATGGAAATTGAAGCTGGGAGAGCATTTGATTGAAGTACTAACCTTCTCTTTTGAACTCATGGTGATAGTGAACAAATCAACCATCAAATCTCATGTAGTAGTTTCTTCTGCAAATTTATCCAAAAAATCTTTTTGAAAATTTGTCCAACTAGTTATGGACCCTACATGTAAGTTAAAATACCACGAGGAGGCTGAGTTCTCAAAAGTGTAGGGAAATAGACTGCATACTACATATTCATGTTGGACATTCATCAATCTAATATCTAGTATGAATTTTTTGATATGGTCTTCAAGAAATCTTGAGGTCTTAGGATCAAATTTAGGGAGTAATGTTTATGAATGTCGGGGAAGGTTATGTACTCACCTAGTGATGGCCAGAGAATCTCTAGAAAACCAAGGATGATTATTCTAAGGTGCGCTTCCCCTTTCTTCATTATGATCATTGGTATATTCCATGTCATCTGACCCCAAGGCTGAGCATTCTGAGATAAACCCTTCCTCGTCATAAAGTTCGTTGGGCTCAAAGAAGTTATTGACCGGTGTTTCGAGGATTAGATTGAGAGGATGTTCATTTTCATTAAGGGAGAAATCTATCAGGTATTCTACTATGTGAACTAAAACCTAGTCAAGGGTATATACCACTGGTCTTCTTATGTTTTTTCTACGAGGAAGTAATGAAGCTAAGGGCAGTGCTCCGATTTTTCGGGTGTAAGCTCTTGTGATTCTTCGAAACTGGTTCAACTCCTCATGAGTGAGAGTGTAAGATATCTCAGAGAATGTATTTTCTTCCTCTTGTTGGAGTGAGTTACTCATTTCAAGAGTACTCAGTGTGTGTGGGTTTTCTTTAGAATGACTATCCATGCATGTGGGTTGTTTTGAATCGACAGGTTGTTTGAAATATTATGTTAAAAATATTTTCATCCATTCATTCTTTAGGCCCTCCTTCTAGAGCCAATTTTGTTTAGGGGTCCTAAATCCATGTAACTCAATAGTAGGAACCAAACCCACCACCGAATCCCAATTAGACTCTGCGACATTTAATGGTGGAATGGTTCTCCATATCTTGTGATCCAATGAAATGATTGACTAGATTTACGTAGTGATTGACAGGATGTCTTCTTGCGAAAGATCCTCCTTCAATTCGAACATTCTCTTTTTTGTATTTTCTATTATAGGTGGGACCGATACAATATAAATGATAGTATAAACAATATGGGTAACAAAAGGGGAAAGAAATTAAACACTGAAGAAGGCTCAACTCGAGATAAACCTCATACTCAAGCATACATACAATCATTCTTACACCTGCAACATGCCTAGTACTAATACATTAACCTGCTAGTGTTCCAATTGTTGACTGAGATATGATTATTAGAAAGACATAATGCAAAAAATGATGGAAAGAAAAATAGTTTCCTTAGCTCTAATCATCAATCACACATTAACACAACAATTTACTTTTCATAATTAAAGACACGAACTATAAAAATATTGAATCAGATAACTTATCAACAGATTCATAGGCTTTTACTCATTACAACATCCATTCATGAGATAAAATTAGAAATAATTCTTCTTCAAGTCCAATCACATAGGATTTTGATGAAAAACACAAACTTGTCTTTGGTCTTAAACAAGACTTCTCAATTAAGGTAGCTCTTAAATACTTCTTTACAAATCCAAAAATGAGGGTCTTTGCAAAATCCATCGATCATTTATAACAGGTTGATTCTCTTATTTATAACATATCATTAACTAAAATAACTATCAAAAGTGCATCTAAGTAAAAAAAAAACTCACCACATGGTTATTTCATCTCTTAGTCTTCTAAGAGTCATCAAATGATCTCACTTTAGTGGATGACTCTTCTCATACTCCGACCATTTAATGAAGAGTTTCTCTCATGTGTTGGCGTATGTGAACCTGTGTTTGTCCATCAAGGCCAAAAAGATCTCCTTTATTTCCACTTCCCATGCTCTATATTTGACTATTCTAGCACTTAACTGTTGTAGCACACTCTGAGCCTTGATCGCATGCTCCATGAATTATTGTACTTGTCCCGACACCATGTTCTCCACCTTTGTTATCTCTGTAGCTCACGATAAGTCTTGATCGACATGTAATTGTACTATGTCGTGCAAGTCAACAAAGTCATCAGGATGTTGAATTCTAGAAGGCCGATGTCTCTTAACGCCCGGTTGATCTTGGTCCCTATAGTTTCGCACTCGGCCCACTTCTCTTGGATTTCCTGATGCGGTTCTTGGTCCATTGTCTCCCAGTATTCAGTCAACTTACTAAAAAAAATAAAGTAAATTCAGGCAATGAATTCATTGCAGATGAGGGAGTAAGATTTCTTATACCTGTTTTCCCATAACACACTCAAGTAGACATGGACTGAGAATTCTTCAACATGCCAGCTTAGATTCATCCTGAAAAAGAAATTTCTGGCACAGATGACATCGAGCAAGTATGAAGCCATGTAAAACATAGTTTTCTCCCCTTCCTTGGGTACCTGGGCATGCTGCACATAGATGCTCAGTTGCTTGGATATTATTTCTCCCCAGTTGAAGCTTCTCTTTCCGATCGCAACTTTGTATGCCAAAGGCATCCATGCCTCTAAAAAACTAGAGAAATATTTCTCTCCATACAATCGGCAGATGAGAGCCATCAGATAGATGTATGGCTCCCTTAATTTGGTTTTCCTATAACAACCAGTGCTCCGGTTGGTAAAGTTTTTGTCCTCCTCCCACCATGAGGCCATCACCCAACTGGTGTCATGACGTTCATAGAAATTCATGACAAATTTTGTATTCATTCGCTCCTCTGGGTCTCTGATTTTTTAATACTTTTGAACTTCTACTAGGAGGAAGAATTCGGCACATCCACCATTGTCATCATTCAGTAAACATTTATGTGCATCTGTGTGGTCAATGAGCCACTTCAAGACTTCTATGTAGGGAAATATGGGGGTTTTTCTTACCACCATATGTATGTAGGATCATCAGATGTTCAGGAAGACTTGGTCGTCAAGTGCCCTTACATCTAGATCAATGTGTGGGACATATTCTGCGTACTCCTCCCAGTTGATCTTGTTAAATATTTATACCCAATGTGAGAGTGCCATATTGGACTCGGTTCTTACCTATGTATCTCCAAAGGTCAGAGGCTGGATGAAAACCTTCTTTGTGGTTGTCATGATGATAGGCTCTGGCCTAGGTACGTACTCCAACTTCCTCACAACCCCTGGAGAAGAGCCTTTGCCAGTTTTTGGTTCTTTTATCTTTGGTTCTCTTGGCGAGCGTCTGGTGGTTGGGTTTCTTGGAGGCATCATTCCTGCAACTCAAAAAAGGATTTCAACAACTGTGTAAAAAACCGGATAAACACATATAAATTATATCCATTGAATTTACAGACTTGGATACATACCTTTGAATCTTGCTAAAACCTGGTTATTTTGATACTCATGTGGTCTTTGTAGCCTTCGAGTTACTTTTCTTGATCCTTCGGATGCTATGGAATTATTTTTCATGTAGAATGACTTCATCCACAACATCTTAAGGGACTTTAAATAGAAATATCTTGTTGTGTCACATCATCCATTCAATTTAGGTTATGAGTGATTTTTCAATAAATCTGTCACCGAATCTATAGAACTTAAATTCATCATGGGTTGACGACGGAGGCATGGGTGGTGATGTGGTCTATCAGTGATTTTAAATGGTTGTTTTGATTAGAGCATGCGGTAGAAAATAATGCAATATCAAGTATTAATTATCTCTTTAAATGCTCAAAATCTGATCATATCTAATGCTAAAACATCCCATCGTGTCACTCTCTCAGTGGGTGGATCGAGGATCGAGGATGTGCTATGAAAGTTTTCGTTGATGTCCTCTTGCAAAAGCTTTGATGTCGATCGATCTTACCATACAATATTTTCGTGGAAAAGATGACTCAGAGGTGTGACTCAAGATAAACCAAGTCATATGATCCTCCTATCAGGTAAAGACACGTGTCGTTGAATACCAGTGACTTAGTTTGCATGTATTAATCAGAGTCGAGACTTTCCTTAAGTTATTCGTTCTAAAAAAAACGTTAGTTTTCCAATGCCGAAAAAGTATCCAGGTTCGACGATCGACGATAAACCTATCAAAGTGATTTTGGATCAACTGCCTTGGAAAAGTCCCGATGTCAAAAATGCATGGGGGATCGACGATCGGGGATAAATTTTATCGTGGTCATAATGTTTGTAGTGATCCTTATAGGTTTTCCCTAATTCCAATAAAGGGCGTCGGGCATCAGTTATCGACGATGTCTTTTTGTTCTTCGTTAAATCATGTCCCCCCTCGTCTTTTACCGATGACGATGGAGACTAGATATCAATGATATATTTATGTGTAAACCAAAACTTCCTTTTGTTGATGTTGATGGAGATCGACGTTGGATGAATGAGGTTTTCCAAGTGGTTATTTTTCCTTCTTTGAATTCCTTCTGATGTCAACCTTGAGCACATTTGATGAAGTATTTGGCTGGCTATTTTATTCAGGTGTTAATGTATTTTAATCGTGGGGTTTCATAAGTTCAAGAAAACCTAAATAGGTGATGAGAGTCATGAAAAATAATAAAAAAAAAACACATTTCTCAAAAAAGAAATCGAAATAGATAGTGAAGAATATCAAGTGGTACCCAAAAAATAAGAATTTGATAAGGCTTTTTTTTAGGGTGTGTTGAGTTCTCAACACCTTCGTATAAGAATAGATGGTATCCCCCTCTCACATAGTGGTTACACACGAGGTCGTGAGTGGGAGACAAACAAATATTATCCCTTTGAGGATTAACATATCGTAGAAGAGCGATCATGTATTGGGGGTTCTTATTGAGAATCAACTGTTTTCATTTGGTCTTGGATCTTCATGAATTTTGAATCCATTCAGGGTCCTCAAGAGTTTACTGATCCACTTGTCCTCAGTTCTCTTGAATAATTTCGAACTTGATATTCTACCCATACGTTCGAACCTAACTTTAAACTGTACCTTCCCAAAGGATGATTGTGAGTTGGTATCTTTAGTGGCCATAATTTTTAGGGTATTTACACGAGGTGAAAATGAAGGGAAGTCTTTGTTGTACCTCAATTAGACGTTGTTAAAACTCACTTGGGTTCCTTGGAGGGTAACCCAAAAGTAAGACCATGAGGGAACTTGCACCAAGACATAATTTTATTAAGAAGGGCGTCAATGTAACTGATCCACCTGCTTAATATTATACCATTATCACTTTGTTAAAGCGATGTTGGATTTCATCACTACCTAGTATGTTCATTGGGAGAATTTATTTTTTTCTTGTTGGTTTTCTAGATTTTTTAGCGAATGTTGTTTGTACACACTATTTGTCCTTAAAATTGGTGTTTTGAATGATAAAGATCTTCGTCAATCATGTAGGATTCAAGGGTTTCCTCTGGAAGGATAGGACCCGATACCT
This sequence comes from Picea glauca, assembly GCA_000966675.3. Lineage (NCBI taxonomy): Eukaryota > Viridiplantae > Streptophyta > Pinopsida > Pinales > Pinaceae > Picea > Picea glauca. Next base: position 1,315,202 of record JZKD02S0511859.1, on the reverse strand, counting down.
CCTAACTCACCTGAAGACGATTATCCTGAAGAGGTTGTGTTAGCGATAATTATTGTCCCAGGCTCGAGGGAACCCAAGACAAGATCCAGCCTACAAAGTTAATCGATCGGTCATCAGGTTTTCGGGGCTGTCAAGTTGCCTGGGGTTTAGCACGAAGGGCAGTGCCAATGGTTCAAAGAAAATCTGGGTCGTCCGATCTCATTGGGACAGGTGGTAGCCAGTCGGCGTATCAGGGATTGGTGATTCGGGAGACAAGGAGTTGTCTGTTCATTTCATTTGAAATCGCCGATCAGCGAAGTTCCAAAAGCGCCTTTGGCGCTGGCCCGGGGTCTTAGCCCCAGGCCACATCAAGCGAGCTTGCAAAATGGGGGGAGCCCCCTATATAATAGTGTACTATCTGGGTCATTCATCTGAGGGACACGCGACACACGTCCGTGTCACATCGGCATTCGGGAGTTCGAGGGGTACGCGCTCCTCATCCCTTAAATTCTTGAAACCCTGAACCCCGAAATGCCGATAGCGCCTAGAATCGGGCCCGTGGTTTTGGCACCTGGTCGTAAAGGAGCAAGCCTGGAGGAGGGGCGCTTGTGTTTGAAATTTGGCCACTCAGGTCCCAAAGTGCTGAAAATCCATCTTAGTCGTTCATTTTGGAGGGACGTGTGGCGACCGTTAGGTCCTCCCGGCATTTCGCCCATCACGAATTTGAAAGAGAAAGATCTTGATCCTTTCTCATCCGTGAAACCCAAAGCATCGACAACACTCTGGTAGATAGGCATAGGGTCACAGACCGTGGTCACTCTAGAGAGTAGAAGGGGCTGTACTGGGAAGCCAAAGGCACCAAATTTAGATTCAAAGAGAGGAGGCACTACATTCTCCAGGCGTCGATTCAACGTGAAATCCCAGTAGCTGCTAGGAATGAATGCAGAAAAGAGAGGGTGGTTGAGGCCTCTCCTCAGTCATTAGTTGCAAATTATGGATGTCTCAGATGATGGCCTACCCGAGATGGTCCTCTGTACTGGTTCTTTTCATGAAAGCCGCACTGAGTCCTCAACTCGTCAGGAAAGCCTGCGCACGCTAGCTCGACACTTAATAGCTTAGCTACTCCCCTTACTGGAGCCGTGTGCAGTTAAGATGGCATCTGTCATAGGTGCATGATCATCCAGTCTACATGTACAGACTGTCGGAAGGCATACAGACACAATATTTTAATTGCAGTATCTCATTTTCGCTACTGTGTTTTGTTTTGAGTATATGTAGGCGTTTTCGCCATTTTGGTAAGGATCGATGGTTGAGCAGAGCTCCCTACTGTAATTTTTTAGCAGCTATTCTAGCTTTCAGCTTATGCATTTGTATATGAGATTTCTTGTTTTATGACAGACAGTTCTTCTTACTCTGTCTAATTTTCATCTTATGCTAAGAGGGCTTGTGAACGACTGACTTGCGCGAATTGTTGCAGTTCTGTTATGATAAAGGATTTATTATTACATAATTGTGTCCTCTGGCTTTTCGTTTGAATGCAAGTCGATATTGTGTTTAAATGCCTTCTTCTATAGTCTGTTAGAAACCCGTTGTTTATAACAGACCTCCGCTTTTCTCTTGTACAAGTCTTCCGCTTGTTCACCCTTTACTACAACTCACTGTCTGAAATTTACGCAAGACCTCACTTGCTCGTGCATATCTGGCCTGGTTCCAGAGTTGGAACACTATTGTTTTGAGTTTACTTCCATTCAATCACCCATCTATATACAATCGTGACATTAAACTGATGGGTGTCGGGCTCTTCTCCTGCAAGCAATCCAAGAGTGACTTCCGACGCTAACATTTCTGGCGTTGTTACCGAGGACGAAGTTGAAGATTTTCCCTGGGTAGAATAACATTGAGCCTCTTATTCTGAAGGTGCATCAGACATCAGATCCCTTAAATATTGCTACTGTGCACCTGGCGACTCCACTGTGGCGACTCCATTGTTTCCACATCACTGTTTCAGCTGTGACTACTGTTAGCACACCTGAAAGCTGACCCTAAGGAGCTTTCTCAAGAAGGTTTCAACAGCTGCTTTCTCAGCCTGAGAAGCTTCCTGGGGTAATGATAATGTTAAGATATGAACTTTGATGGTGAACAAGGACCAGACACACTTGAATCTGTGCATCTTTCACCTGGCGACTCCATGATTCAAAGATCAATTGGCGACTCCACTGGTTCGATATGGAGAAAATTCTGGCTCAAAGGTTTTCTTTCTGTGACTTTTCTGAAATAGTTGGTTTTCCTAATGCACTTTCTGATCGAGACATCTGGGAAGATTTCCTCCCCGAATTTCACACAAAGAGTTGGGAGGTACCAGCTGAGCATTTACTGGACTTCCATGAACCTATTCACTGACACAATATCACGCATGAGGATGTCCAGATTAAGCTCTTCAGGTATTCATTGAAGGGAGATGCTCTTGAATGTTGTCGATCTCTTCCCGCTGCGAGCATCTGCTCTTTAACAGGTTTTCATATAGCTTTCAATTCTTTTTGTAAAGATTACTATCCAACTGATTCTTTGTATGAAAATTGTTGTGAAGAATTTTCTTTTCTTCGTGAAGCCTTTGTTGGCCCTGCAGACCATGTCTGCGATGAAGCCCTTATTGTGGAGGAAAGCATCTGCTGTGAAAATATAGAGGTGTTGGACGATATTAATTGTGTTAGCCCCAGAACGGAAGCATCTGACATCATATTAGATCCATCTGTTCTTTTAGATCTTCATGAAGATCAACACACCTCTTGTGGAAATTATGAGTTTGTAGAGCAGATGTGGTCCATGGTAGATGGCTCACCTAAATGTCGGGTTGAAGCAGATATTCCTAGCAACCCTGTTTCTGAGGACGGATACCTTCCCGTTTGTAAAGAAGATATTATTGTGGAAGAGGTTTCCTCTCTTTTTCTCCAGGGAGTTTCTCACAATATATTTTTACCTGAGATTAAAGAGAAGAAGATTATGTATGAGAAACCAGAAGAAGTGGGTCCCACTGTCCCTGAAACGAATATTTTTTACGGGATCACCATTCTGGAGGAGGATCATAAAGATAAGGGTCAGCCCCTTTTTGATGAATATTATAGTGATGATGAGCAGCAAGATTATCCTACATTCGATCACTATGAACATACTGAAGAGCTAGTTGGCAAGCAGAATCACCCCATTGTCCCTATTTATGATAAATATGAATCGGGCCTTGAGGAGAGCCGACAAGAAGAGGAAAAAGAACCAGAGGGGAAGTCTTCCCTTTGTTTAGAGCTATTCAATGAGTAGCCACCGCCCGAGATCAGTGAGCCTACTTTAGTTATTCACCTACTTGTGGTTATCAGAGACATTCAGCCACTGGTGAACAACTGTGTAGCAGAGGAAGGTGTCTATCACCCATTTTCTGGAAGTTGCCACTCATTCTATGACCCTGTCTGCAAGTACATGGAGTGGCATTTCCCCTATGCCTTGGAGCCTCCCTATTTCATCTCAACTCCAGCTTGTAAGGAGGAGTTTAAGAGTGTAATCATTCTGCTGTCAGGATTACACCATCTGCTGGTGATCATCGACAGAAGGAAAGAGCTTCTATCCAGGAAGCTGCTTGAATGGCTATGGTGGAAGTTTTCTTTCACCTAGCCCATGTAAAATATCTTATTAGCATTAGGACTGTACATAAATGAGCTCCTATGAGTATGAACGTTTAGTTTGTTTTGTTTTTATTTTTCGGCCTGTAGTTTTAGCAGCGAGATGTTTTGAGCCTGACTCCATATCCCAGCAGCAATGCAATGAAGCTGCGAAATGAGTTCTTAGAGCATCGCAGGGATGACTCTATCCCCCATGGAGCCTAATGTTAGTGATAATTCTTGTCCCGGGCTCGAGGGCACCCAAGCCAAGATTCAGTCTACAAAGTTAATCGATCAGTCATTGGGTTTTCGGCCCTGTCAAGTTTCCTGGGGTTTAGCACGAAGGGCAGCACCAATGGTTCAAAGCAAATCTGGTTCGTCCGATCTCGTTGGGACAGGTGGCAGCCAGTTGGCGTATCGAGGATCGGTGATTCGGGAGACAAGGAGCTATCCGTTCATTTCATTTGAAATCGCTAATCAACGAAGCTCTGAAAGCGCCTTTGGTGCCTGGCCCAGGGTCTTAGCCCCAGGTCACATCAAGAGAGCCTGCAAAATGGGGGGAGCCCTCTATATAATAGTGTACTATCTGGGTCATTTATTTGAGGGACACGCGGAACACGTCCATGTCACATCGGAATTCGAGAGTTCGAGGGGTACACACTCCTCGTCCCTTAACTTCTCGAAACCCTAAACCCTGAAATGCCAATATCGCCTAGAATCGGGCCCGTGGTTTTGGCACCTAGTCGTAAAGGAGCAAGCCTGGAGGAGGGGCGCTTGTGTTTGACATTTGGCCACTCGGGTCCCAAAGCGTCGAAAATCCATCTCAGTCGTTCATTTTGGAGGGACGCGTGGCGACCGTTAGGTCCTCCCGACATTTCTCCCATCGTGACTTTGAAAGAGAAAGATCTTAATCCTTTCTCATCCGTGAACCCTGAAGCACCGACATTACTCTGGTAGATAGGCATAGGGTCACAGCCCATGGTCACTCTAGGGAGTAGAAGGGGTTGTACTGGGAAGACAAAGGCACCGAATTTAGATTCAAAGAGAGGGGGCACTACATTCTCCAGGCGTCGATTCGACGTGAAATCCCAGTAGCTGCCAGGAATGAATGCATAAAAGAGAGGGTTGTTGAGGCCTCTCCTCAGTCATTAGTTACAAATTATGGATGTCTCGGCTGATGGCCTACCTGAGATGGTCCTCTGTACTGGTTCTTTTCATGAAATCCACGTCGATTTCTCAACTCGTTAGGAAATCCTGCGCATGCTAGCTCGACACTTAATATCTCAGCTACTCCCCTTGTTGGAGCCACGTGCAGTTAAGATGGCGTCTTTCATAGGCAAGTGATCATCCAGTCTGCATGTGCAGACTATCAGAAGGCATGTAGACAGAATATTTTAATTGCAGGATCTCGTTTTCGCTGTTGTGTTTTGTTTTGAGTATATGTAGGCGTTTTCACCATTTTGGTAAGGATCAATGGTTGAGCAGAGCTCCCTACTGTAATTTTTTAGCAGCTATTCTAGCTTTCATCTTATGCATCTGTATATGAGATTTCTTGTTTTATGACAGACAGTTCTTCTTACTCCATCTAATTTTCATCTTATGCTAAGAGGGTTCGTGAACGACTGACTCGCACGAATTGTTGCAGTTCTTTTATGATAAAGGATTTATTATTACATAATTGTGTCCTCTGGTTTTGCATTTGAATGCAAGCCGATCTTGTGTTTAAATGCCTTCTTCTACAGTCTGTTAGAAACCTGCTGTTTATAACAGACCTCCGCTTTTCTCTTGTACAAGTCTTCCGCCTGTTCATTCTTTACTACAGCTCATTGTCTAAAATTTATGCAAGACCTCACTTGCTCATGCATACCTGGCCTGGTTTCAGAGTTGGAACGCTATTGTTTTGAGTTTCGCTCCATTCGATCACCCATCTATATAAAATCATGACATTAAACTGATGGGTGTTGGGCTCTTCTCCTGCAAGCAATCCAGGAGTGACTTCCGACGCTAACAGGTTGAAAACTATTCATACGCTGGGAGTGATTCTACTCATTTGATTGAAAATCGTGAGGGAGCTATAGTAGTAGTTCATGAAGGTCCTACCACTCCTACAAAATCATCTTTGACAAACCATCATGATCCACTTCTTCTCCAAGTAGACTCCTTGGTAAACATCATAGTTGAATACTATCCTAGGATACCATCAAGGCCATATGAAGAAGGTGACATGCAACCAGAACAACCAAATCTAAATGAATAATATACTAGCCCTATTCGCTCTAATTAAATGGTACATCCAAATAAAATTCATGTTCTTCCTATATGGATTGCTCCATCGGGTCATGATCTTTATGAAAAATGTAATTTGAACCGACCACTCTTTAACCCTCCACATACATCTATCACCACAAGTGTAGATGAAAGACCATTGAGTCATTACACTGACCATCCTACCATAAAAATACTCAATACTTCTACCACTTCAGGACAAATAATGAGTGAAAAAGGATTTGTATCACCTATTCATTTACAAAGTACCGTGAAGGTTACACCTACAATCCCTCTTCAATAAACAACTTCATACATGCCATAAAATATCATTGGGACACCTTCACATCATAGAATGCAGAACCATGTCATACAACAAAACCCAACTGCAGGACATGTCCCTACTTAGGGAAATACTCCATTAGCGAACAAGTCCCTCCCTAGGGCCAACCCTGAGTCAGTGGAAAAATATCGATTGGGGGGGGGGGGGGTGACCCTTCTTTAGTGGAAAAATCAATACCAGGGGGTGACCCTCATTTAGGGGACAAATCCCGAATGGGGGGAAACCCCCATTCACTGGACAAATCCCATTTGTTACCAAACCTCTGGTAGGTGGAAAATATCAAAATTCCTTCATTAAAAACTCTCAATAATCCTGGGGACCACCCCAACAAGCACCTATCAATCATCCATATCAGGGAGGATATTCAAATCCCAACCCATAGGGAATATATCTAAATCCCAATCCTTGTAGACTATATTCTGGACAACCCTTTCCAGGTGTCCTGAATCCTACTTGGGATC
>JZKD02S0511859.1:1277947-1308457 GCA_000966675.3 Picea glauca | reverse complement strand
CGAATGGGGGGAAACCCCCATTCACTGGACAAATCCCATTTGTTACCCAACCTATGGTAGGTGGAAAATTTCAAAATTCTTTCATTAAAAACCCACAATAATCCTGGGGACCACCCCAACAAGGACCTTTCAATCAACCATATCAGGGAGGATATTCAAATCCCAACCCATAGGGAATATATCTAAATCCCAATCCTTGTAGACTATATTCTGGACAACCCTTTCCAGGTGTCCTGAATCCTACTTGGGATCCTCAAGGCCAATCATATTTTCCTCCATAGGGTCAAATTAGTTACCCTCCTTAGAATCAACTTGGGTAGACTCCTCAGGGTTAACCTAGTTACCCTCCTCAGGGGAAACCTGGTTATATGTCTCAAGGTCAAATCGACTATCCTCCTCTGGGCTACACTAGTTATCCTCCCCATGGCCAAATGGGTTCTCCTTGACCTTTTACGCAAATTCCTCAACAAATGTATCCCAATTTTGGTGGCCAAAATGAACAACAACCACATATGGGAGGACCTTCTGGATAAAACTATCCACCAAAACTAGTTTACAGTCCTACTAGTGTTCCTATGAATCACCAGTATCACCCTCAAGATAATAAACAATTACCTTTCTTATATACTTTAGATCTACCATATATTTTGAGATTAACAAATGATCCCATATTACACTCCCCATTTTGGCCAGTAATTCCAACCAAATTACCATCTGATATTCCAAATTTGATGGTAAACCTCAAGAAGACCCAAATAACCACATCATGACATTTCATCTATTTTGTTCATCAAAATCATTGATGTATGACTCTATTGATTTACATGTTTTCCAACATACTCTTATGGGTTCAATGGAAAAATGGTACATTGACTTACAACACATAACTTTTGAAGATTTCAATTCACTTTCCATGGCTTTCCTCAGCCATTTCCAATTTCCCATCAAATACGAAACCAACACAGAACTCTTAACCTCCCTTTGTCATACTAACTTCGTACATATTTCTGATCATATTCATGAATGGAGACAACAACAAAGATTGATCAAATCCACCATTCCTGACCAGTTATTGGATGAATGGTACAAAAAATACCTATTACCTCCTATCACTCACGATGTTGCAATGGGTGGTGTAGCTACGAAAGAGGAAGCCATTTCTCGTGCCCATTATTTGGATCTAGTTTATTCCCAATCTAGTACTTTGTATGAACTGATCCTAAATGCTCCCCACACATCAATCCATCCATCGAAATCATCCTCCACTGCTCATTCAGATGGTGTTATCGGTTCCATCAAAACCTAGTTTGTCTCACAATCGAATGGCACAACCAATCATTCAATAAATACCTTGAATACAATGTATACTTCTCACTCATCAAATTAAAACCCTACTAAAGTATCCGAAGTGAATCTTGTTGAATCTGGTTCACCACCACAATAGGGGGGGGGGAGAAAAATAAGAATAAACCTAAGAAAAATAATAATCAAACTGAAAATACAAAATCACAAGAACAACCACCTACTGCTAAAAATAAACCACAATGCAAACTAAAATTTCCTTGTCTCATATGTGTCAAAGATCATTACACACAATACTGTCCCCGCTGGAAAGAAGTATCTAAATTATTTAAAGGACATTATCAACCTGATGTTTTGACACATCCTTTTCCACATCAGCAGTCACAAGTTTCCCAAAATATTGCACCTTTGCAAGAAGGCAACCCAAGTCATTCTCTTAACGAGGAGGTTTCATCGAGTGCACATATTTATATGTTTAATGGTGTAGATTTGACCACTTGAACTAGGAAATATGACACACCCCCAGGAAAACTCAGTAAGGAAAGTGTAACTAATGGAACTATGATTGATCCATATTCCACTTTAGTTACCCCTCTGTCTGGACCTCTACATATTTAGAAACCTAATTTTGAATCCATATTATGTCCACCCAAGAGTACTATCATAAATTAGACCTTTAATCATAACTCTTTTGTTGCCCAAAACTACAACATTGTTGAAGAATTGACCCAAGCACCTTCTGCAATGTTAGCTCTTGAAGTTCTGCAACACTACCCTAGACAACATATGACCCTCTTGGTAGCCATTGAATCCATAGATCATGATTCATCTAATAATATCACCTTTAACCTGGAAAATTACAAATAGAGAATCTCCCACTAATTTGTGTTCCAAATTGATGTTGTTGCTCATAATTAACATATTAAATGAACTATCTTGGATGAGGGAGAATCAACATGTGTCATGTCCTTATCTTGTTGGAAAATCCTAAAATCACCTGGTGTTAATTGATATCAAACCATGTTAAAAGAAATTGATAGAAGAGGTTTGAGACCTCATGGACTATTACAATCATTAGTCATTCAACTATGGGGAAAAAATGTTTTCGTCGATGTAGAAGTAGTTGATGCTCCTCTACATTATAACTTATTTATTAGAATAAGTTTGTTTTATGCAATTACTATTATCTCATTATCAGTTTTTCGATGCGTTCATTTTCCTCATCAAGGAAAAATAGTGACCATCGATCAACTAGATTACTGTACCCCTGATGCTTGCACTCGAACAACCAACAATATTTCATTTTTGGGGGAATTAAAGATTACTTATAAAGGTGTAGGGGTCGGTTTATTGAAATATTCTTTTCTCATGGGAACTTTCACCACACCTCTTCCTCCAAGTATGCAACATATCACAATGGTCAGTATGATTTCAACTATGGTACATCAATCCCTCGAATCATTTGATCCATGGATCATACATAGTCCTTTAAAATTAGATACACTAGGTGACACTATGCCACTTAGTCCTACAAAGGCCGAGTATGACACCATTCAATATACCTCTCCTTCACCCGACGAACATCTGACATATAATTCCTATTCCCTACCATATTGGTTGGATTCCCTATCATCCACTTTTGATTATATCCTATGGATTTTTCCATCTTATGAATCCATTATGGAAATGCTTAATATCGAGGAGGAACCATGGGATGAAAACCGCTATCGCTCATCCTTTCTTCCCAGTTTGGATGAAATAGAGAAATATATTTCATCTATCTTTCCCGTCGATACTGTCAATTCTACCCAATATATGATACTCAATTAGGATACAATCTCCAAGGGAAACTTAGGAAACATATCTCAAACAATAAGTGTTTACATATCAAAAAAAAAGGTGTTGTCGAAAACATACAAGTAGGTGCAATTGTTTAACTAAACAGATTTTAAATTAAACAACCTTGTTCAAATAATTCCGCGACATTTTCTCCTAGAGATATGAATAAATTCCATGGATCAACCCTTCGATCTTTGTGCATGAAATAAAAACTTACCCTGGAGTTAAACCTATAAGACATAAACTTCACCCTGTTCATCCCAAGAAAACTACAACAATCAAGGTAGAAGTGAAAAAGTTATTGAAGTTACATTTATGGTTACATTTACATTTGAACATGAATCTCCATCAACATATGCAACAATACATGCTATTTGAACCAAGATATTCTCAGGAGAAGGATTGGTGAAGGTGGTATTAGTGTGAAGTATGAAAAAATATTTTATTATTGTCCATGAGTTATTGGAGTGTTACAATTTTTCTAAGGAAGAGCATGATGAAGAATATCCCAGGAATGTACAAGTACCTAAAACATAAGGACAACGAGTAGTAGAAGGGCCATAGTGTTATAACCATAATTTGCACCAGACATGCTTACCTGGCATCAAGCCATCTCAGATTCTTTCTTTGCCAAAACACTACTGAACAACTCTTCTTAAAAACCCCTTTTTAAGAAACCCACGCGCCCTACTCCATCACTACATGCGTGTACATTCTAGCTGACCCAAGACAGCCTGTGTGTACCTTCAAAAGCATGGAAAAAGGAAAGTTGTCGATGGAACACACAGCTTTGGGTAAGTTAAATAAACCTTTCGGCCATGCATGGTTGGTCACTCGACCAAATACATAGATTCTTCTAGCCTATAAAAGAAGGGTTAGGGGTCCCATTTGAAAGGAGGAGAATCATAGTAGAGAAACTATACCCGATTAAGCATTCCTTTTGTCCCAACCTTTAGCAATCCTTGTGAAAAAAGAAGTATACAACAAAGCAGTTGGAAGACAGTGGAAGAAGAGCCCGGGACCAAGATCGAGGAGCAATAGACGACTTTATCATTGTAAGGTATCATTGTGAAGTTAATAAAAGAATTTTTTTTCTCGTCCTGCCATATGAGATTGTCATTATTGGCGACCGTACTGGGGATCTCTATGGTTTTTGGGAGTGGTTTTTCTTGGGTATTTTTAAGAACTGGTTTCATTTCTTGGTTTTATAGTTTCTGCAAAAGTCTAAGCTAACATAGATTCTAGTCTTCCATACCAGTTATCTCTATTTCTTTGCTTGACTGCATTTTTTTTTCAAGACCCACAGAGGTACATGCAGTATGTATAAGGTCTCCATGCATGTACCTATGCCCTACCTTCCCACAGCCTGCATGTACATGCTAGCTGAGGAAGTGTCAGTCGTGTGTATGATTCCAGAAAAATTCTTTTAGAGAGGCAATCATCCTCTCCCCTATCATAAATAATCCTTTTCAAGGGTTTTCTGGAACTCTTTCTAGTCTTTGTTGTTTGCAGTCTATAGATTAGGTTTCACCTCAAATTGGTTTGTTCTATGAAATTTTCCTTGAATTTTTTTCTTTTTTCTATTAAAGTAAGTTTCTGAGTCTTCAAGAGATCCTAGTTCTAAGTACCAGTAGTCTCTACCTGGGATGGATTTCTTGGCCTTTCAATTGTCTTAGAGTTTCAGAGGTACACACAGCCTGTAAGAGGTCTACATGCGTGTACACGCACCCTGACTCTACACATCTCACATGCACACGCTTGTTGTTGAACTGTCAGCAATGTGCCTATGGAGAATTTTTTTGTTTAAGGTAAGGAAATCATCCTTTCCTTTGACAAGAGTTATACCTCTCAGGTTTTTGGGTCTCTGTCATAGCAGTCAGTAACTTAGGTTTGATTACAGCAATAGCTTTCTTTTTCATTAAGAAGTTTTCCTCAAAATTTTCTTTTTATAGGGTTTTTAGACAAGTGTGAGAGTCCAGTTTTAATTTTCTTGTGTGTTATAGTTAAAGTGACTCTTTGCGATCTGTGCTTAGGCCAGGAGTTTTCTTGGTTTTTTACTTGTTGATATTCTTCCTTTTTGCTTTGTGAGAATTCAAATAAATAAAAAAATCTTTGTTTGGTTAAATAGTGTTGGTTTGCATTAGTAACCAGGGAAAAGTCTTTTCTTTCATAAGTTCTTGATAGTTTACTTAGATCATAAGTAGCTTGTAGTCGAGTGAAATCCTGCATTGAGTTTGTTGTTTAAAGATCTTATAAAAAAATTTGCTTGAAAAGTTGTTTAATATTTGAGTCAAGAAGAAGTTATTTTGTTTCCAACTTTCTGTTTATTTTTCTTTTGTCTTTCAAACATCACTAGATTCACTTTCATAACCTTTGACTTAAGACAAGCCAAAAAAATTAATGCTAAATCTAAAATTCAGTATACTTTTTCTATTTGTAGGGTCAACCAACTAGTTTAGGGTTAGGGCCTTGAATTAGGTTGGAGAGGAAACTCTTCAAGTCCATTAAATCAAACGTTGGAGTATGAGTTAGGGAGTTTCAAAGTCTAGTATCGTGAAAGTTATCCAGAACCCCCCTCTAACACAGGGGCTAAACACAAGGTCGCGTGCGGAAAGGTAGTGGAGATAACCCCTCCAAAGATGGACTAATTGTAGTGGAGAACACATATAGAGGGCTTGTCTTGGGATTCCATCGATTGTGTTTGCCACGAAGCTTTGTGGGTCTCTAATCCATTTGACGTCCTCAGTTTTCCTTCGGACCACTTGCCCTTGATACCCTTGATAGGTTTTGGCCTCGATACCCTGCTCATTGTGGTCTACCTGACTTTCAACTGTACCTTCTTGGTGACTGTTCGCACGTTGGCAACCTAGCTTCCTATCTTTTTAGAGACATACACAAGTGACTGTGGGGGTATACCACAGTACCTAGGACAGACATCAGGCCACACTTTGTAGAGTATACCTAGAGGGTGCTTATGTGTTCTAGTTTCACTTGCACCGATAAGTTTCTCTAGTGTTGGTTGTTGTAACTGTTCTTCCAACTAGTTTAGTGTTTTCTTGGTTTATCTTAGAGGGACCTTTTTAGTGTGTGTTGTTTTTTGAACGAATAGAAAGAACTAGTGTGTATTTGATATTCTCAGATAGTGGAGGATCACAAACTCCATCAGTCATGAAGGCTTATAGGCCTATCACCGATTACATTGGAGCCACCTCCGCCACCACTAAGGAGAAAGCTAGACCAACAAGGGTATTTTGAAGCAACCAGGTCACTGGAAACTGTACCCGACCAACATCAGGAGGAAATGACCATTTTATACCTTGGAGTGTGATGCAGGAGCATCTCTCCATGTTAGTCAGCCAACCAGCTAGCCACGTCAGCGCATGCATTCAAGGATGAAGAGAGGCACAACCCTCGTTTTCTAAATTTGAATTTGAATGTAATTAATATTGTAGGCTATTAAGCCATGAGGTCATGCTTTGCACAGGCTGTAGCGTAGGCATGCATTTAATGTTTGAAGGCTGAGATCTAGATTCGATTGTGGACTAGACATCCCATTCATTGTAGAATTGAATAGGGTAGCTGAGATTGGAGGGAAGAGCTCAAAGAGCCCCCTCATGTAAAACATCTTGGATCTCATTCTCAAGGATAGAAGAGGTAAGGAAGTAGAGCTAGGAGAGTAAGAGAAGGAGCCAAGACCTTGTTACATGCTGTGCTCAAGAAGACATTGTAAAAACATGCATTGCCATTAATACAAACAACAATTTTTTCTGCATGAATTTTGTGTTGTGTGAATGTCTTTGTGTGTTCTGTTTATGTTGTAGATGTATGTTGTAGGTTTGAATTTCTAGGGAGTTGTTTGATTTTCAGGCTTGAGAAGTTCTTTGTGGTTTCATGCTAGGAGGGCGTGACAGAGTACTGCGGTCTCTGACTACTAGTGCACAGAAGCACTTCTGAACTTTGCGGATTCAGACAAAGACGTGTCAGGCGGGCACATGAGATGAAATCATCAATTCAGGGAAGACAATGGAGGTTGTTGAACACCTCAAAAGGCAAGGTTGTGTAGGAGAGACACAGTTGCAGACATAAACTCTGTTGTGAGTTCTATAAAGCTCTGTCAAGAGGGCATTGAGTAGGTGCAAGGGAGTGCACAGAGGAACTGTGTTGTGTGTATAGAAGAATATAGAAGCTCTGAGGAGTTATGTACAACTCTGCCAGGAGGGCATTGAGTCAGTGTACAGACAGGGACAGGAAGAGAACTTTGTTGAGTTCTATAATTTGAAGAAGAATCCACTGAAGACTCTTCGCAGGTTTTCTGAACACCCTGAAAGACTCAGAAATAGGTTGCTTGAGAATATGATAGCCAAGAGGGCATCAATTTCTCCATCTGTAGGAGAAGGAAGAAGGATTTAATTCCTTAGAGGTCTGAGTGACAGAGAAGCTTAGAAGAGACAACACTTTGCATGAAAAGACTCTACAGCAGGGAAGAAGTCATAAAATCTTTTGAGGATTCAAAAAGAGTAAGCTTAGGAGGAGTACCGTGTTCATATACGTGCAGGTGAGGAATCAAGTCGTGGAGCTCACAGAGAGGAAAAGAGAAAAGGTTGAGGCCTTTTGCACTTGGAAATTCTTCCATGTCCATGAAGAAAGTGTGCAGAAGCTCAAGAGGAGTAAAAATACCGTCAGATGAGCCGATAGATTCTGGACCATTGAAATTTCTATGTCCAGGGAGTAGCAGGAGGATTGCACAGGAAGGACAGGTCTGATCTATCAAATCTTGGTCAGAAAAACCGATAGCCATTATATCTGTCAAGATTTGCACAAGGGTTAAACCTCACATGTAGAGGAACGGATACAAAAGTACCAAAAAAGGAGTTGGTATCGGGATTTTGCCATTCAGGAGTTCAAGAGTCCTGAGGGCGAGCAGTCGGGACACTCGACATCGAAAATTCCGAAAAGTTGAAATAGATCTGAGTCGTCCATCAGCGGAAGGACATATGTCATGCGATCATGTTTTTTGGAGATCTAGGCACCGAGACTCACAGAGGTGAGCAGTTCGACTTCGCACTTGGCGAAGTCCCGAAAAGATCGCAGTCGTCCATCCACTTAGGGAATGTGGCAGAGATCGAGAGTCCACTAAGATTTTGACTACCGGGGATTCAATTTGATAGAGTAGATTGTGTCACTAGGGGTCACAAGTCATGAAATCATGAAATGAATGTGGACCATCCATCACAGGAGGATGTGTGGCAGCAATTCAGGATTTCGAGAAATTTCTCGAAAAGGAGAAGGGTGCTTGGTATTTTGGCACTTTGGGTACCAGGAGTACTAGAGGAAAGAAAAAACATTGAACAATGGGATTCATGAAATCATGAAATGCGAAGTCCCGAAAGGGCTTTCAAAGGATAACATTGAAGCTAGGAGCATTTCAGCAAACCGGGTACCGAGATTTTGGAAATCCTGTGTACATGAGATCGGGCTCATATGGATGAAAAGTCGAAAAGGATTGAGGACGTTGATTTGGAGATAGACCACAGTCGTTGATCTGGCCAAAGGTTGAAAAGGGTCCAAGTCGTCACTTCAGCATTTCGGATACTAGAAGTGCGAAGGAGCAGAGGCGAGGAGAAGTCTTGCATCGGGAAAACCCGAAACGCGAAATCCCGAAAGGGTTTCGTAGGCGTCATTTCAGTGTATCGGGGATCAGAACATCGGGGGTTCCAAGGAAAAAGGTCCAAAAGGGATTTTCGGCATTTGAAAGATCAAAAATGCAAGAAGGGAGAGAACCAAAGGAAGAAAATTTTAGGATACCGGGTTTCGGTATTTCGGAAGTCCAACGGACGAGAAGGTTCAACATTTCGGCACTTGGAGTTCTGAAATCGCAAAAGGTAAAGGCCCAAAAGAGTTAGTATTTTGAGAAGCCATGATTCAGAGATTTAGGAATTGAGAGGAAAGGAGGTCAGGCTCTTGCGTCAATAAATCCCAAAGGAATTAGGAATGAGGTCTTATGAGGAGTGGTCACATGGACCAAGGGCATAGTCAGAGGGGCTAATATGATCAAAGCCATTTCGGCAAATCAGTTTTTCGAAGATCGGAAGGTCAAGGGGAAAAGGACTTGGGAGATCGGGATGCTGAGGGTCCCGAAACCTGAAGCTCCATTTCAGGAAAACGTCACAGCAGTGTGCAGAGGCTGTGACAGAGGGGAAGAAGGACCTGTGGATCGATTTAAATTTTGATTCTAGCGGGATTCAAAAGAGTCACTTCGGCTCACGAGGTGAATGAATGATCCTTAAGACTGGGAGGTTGGTGCAGAGACTCTATAAAGACAGAGGGTGTATGTTTTCCTGCATCAAGTTTGGTATCAGAGCTCGAATTCTATTTGTATATTTGAAGCAGAGGGAGAAGGCAAAGGAAAACAGAGTACTGTAGATGACTGTTGCAGAGTCACAAGGGATTTGCCAGGAGGGAAGACAGGGAAAACAAGATGGCTACTGAAGGCTGAAGATATGCTGGGAGGAAAAACCCAGAGCTTATGAGCAAATCTGAAATAGATGAAGAGCTCACTGATATGAGAAAAGAAATGGAAAAGCTTGCATTGCGGATGCAGTAGAATTCCAAGTCGAGATGGGTATATGAATGGCCCATGAGGGTGAAATAAAAATGGCCATTCAAGGAGTTTATGGCTGAATGAAAGCATATTATGTTGATAAGGTGGTTGAGGCATGCTAGAAACCTCAATGGACCAAAAGAAGTGGTTCAAATATGTGAACCAGAGACTGGGAGAAGCCTTAGTAGTAAGGATGAAATGGGATCAACTGAAGATCTCAAGCACTACCAAGAGGGAAGATAAAAATTCCTAATTGCCAGGAGGGAAAAGAGTTGAGGTCACTGTGGGATCTCACAAACTGTCATGAGGACAGCCAGGGAATTTCACATTTCTAGGAGGGCAATGAATCGAGATCACTGCGGGATCTCATGGACTACCAGGAGGGAAGTAGAAATTTTCCAATTTACTAGGTGGGCATGGGGATAGAAACAAGACTATCTGAGAGTCTCATGGAATCGGAGGTGAGTTTGAATCAGAAAGGGTTGCTGATGAAGATGGGATTAGTTGATATCATAGTCTGCCAGAAGGGCAGTAAGGAAATCCTAATTTTCCAGGTGGGCAGGGATAAGCAGATGAGGCTATCTGAGGGTCTCATAAACTCAGAGGGGAGTTTGAATCATCCTGAGGAGCTGACAAAGGAGGAAGATTCATATGGTTCTGCCAGCCATGTGAATGAAGATGATGACAATTTAAAAACTTGCACCATCTGAGAGGAGGATTGAAGGAATATTCTAATGATTGGGGATATTGAACTATTCCTACCATCTGCCCAAGAGGAGGAAAAAATCTGTGTTGCAGATATTGAAACAACAACAACAGAGATGGGACAACCAACTGATACTATCAGAGAATCATTGGAGAAGACTTTGGAAGCTACTCAAGAAGAAGAGGATGATGATGAGAATTCGGAGGAATGGCTCAATACTTTCATCTAGGAAGCTAAAAAGACTGCAGCATTGGAGCTTGCAGAAGCCAAAGTAGAAGAAGAAGCAAACAACATGATTTTGGCTGATCTGTATGAACAAATTGAAGCCCTGGAGAGAAGGATGAAAGTGCAGGGCATCCACATCCAATAGGTTAAGTTGGAAACAGGTGAAGAGGATGGCATGGGAGAGCATAGGGATCTGCCCAATTGAAGAAAATCTTTGCATTTGGGGAGACTGCAAAAACAGAGCCAACCAATGGAGAAGCTGGATGAAGTGATTGATCAAATTAGGGAGCTGATGATCAGGTCATCAAGGACTATCAGCGAGGAGAGGCTGAGAAGAAGAGAAGCAATAGCAACAACAACAGTACAACAACAGTAGCAGCACCAAGGAAATGGAGCAAGAAGATAGCTCCAGAAAGTTGTTTGGGATCCAGGAGGATTTCCATAGCTGAGAGTGGAAGATCATGAGTAGGAGCTCATGAATTTTGTAGATGAGGAGTATCATGCAAGAGAATCTCTCCACATTAGTTAGCTAACCAAATAGCTGCGTCATCACATGCATTCAAGGATGAAGAGAGGCACAACCCTCATTTTCAAAATTTGAATTTGAATGTAATTAATATTATAGGCTTTTGAGCCATGAGGTCGTGCTTTGCACATGCTCTAGTGTAGGTAGGCCTTTAATGTTTAAAGGTTGAGATCTAGATCAGATTGTGGAATAGACAACCCATTCATTGTAGAATTGAATAGGGTAGGTGAGATTGGAAGGAAGAGCTCAAAGATCCCCCTCATGTAAAACATCTTGGATCTCATTCTGAAGGAGAGAAGTGGTAAGCAAGTAGAGCTAGGAGAGCAAGATAAGGAGCTGAGACCTTGTTACAGGCCATGCTCAGGAAAACATTTTAAAAACAAGAATTTCCATTAATATAAACAACATTTTTTCATGCATGACATTTGTGTTGTGTGAATGTCTTTGTGTGTTCTGTTTATGCTGTAGATGTATGCTGTAGGTTTGCATTTGTAGGGAGTTCTTTGATTTTCAGGCTTGAGAAATTCTTTGTGGTTTCATGCTAGGAGGGCATGACAGAGTACCATGGTCTCTGAATACTAGTGCACAAAAGCACTTCTGAACTCTGTGGATTTAGAGAAGGCATGCCAGGCGGGCACAGAAGATGAAATCATCAATTTAGGGGAGACCGTGGAGGTTGTTGAACACCTCACAAGGCAGGGCTGTGTAGGAGAGACACAGTTGCAGACAGAAACTCTATTGTGAGTTATGTAAAGCTCTTCCAGGAAAACATTAAGTAGGTGCAAGGGAGTGCACAGAGGAACTCTGCTATGAGTTCAGAAGAATACATAAGCTCTAAGGAGTTCTGTACAACTCTTCCAGGAGGGCATTGAGTCAGTGTACATATAGGCACAAGAAGAGAACTATATTGAGTTCTGTAATTTGAAGAAGAATCCACTAAAGGATATTCGCAGGGTTGATGAACACCCTAAAAGACTTAGCAATAGGTTTCTTGAGTAGAGGATAGCCAGGAGGGCATCAATTTCTCCATCTGCAGGAGAAGGAAGAAGGATTTAATTCCTTAGAGGTCTGAGTGACAGAGAAGCTCAGAAGAGACAAAAATTTGCATGAAAAGACTCTGCAATAGGGCAGAAGTCACAGAATCCTTTGAGGATTTGAAATGAGTAAGCTCAGGAGGAGTAGCATGTTCATATATGCTCAAGAAAGGACTCAAATCATGGAGGTCACAGAGAGGAACAGAGCAAAGGTTGAGGCCTTTTGCACTTGTAAATTCCTCCAAGTACAGGAAGAAAGTGTGCAGAAGCTCAGGAGGAGTAAAACTACTGTCGGATCAGCCGATAGATTCTGGACCATTGAAATTTCTATGTCCAGGGAGCAGCAGGAGGAGCGCACAGGAAGGATAGGTCTGAGCCATCAGATCTTGGTTGGAACAAATGACAGTCATTAGATCTTTCGATATTTGCATGAGGGTTAAACCTCACACGCAAAGGAACGGGTACAAAAGTCCAAAAAAAGGAGTTGGTATCGAGATTTCGGCATTCGAGAGTTCAGGAGTCCTAAGGGCGAGCTGTCGGGACACTCGACATCGAAAATCCTAAAAATAAAAAATATATCTAAGCCATCTGTCAATGGAAGGACACGTGTCACACGATCATCTATTTTGGAGATCTGGGAACCAGGACTCACAGAGGTGAGAAATTCAACTTCACACTTGGCGAAGTCCCGAAAAGATCACAACTATCCATCCACTTAGGGCGTGTGGCAGAGATCGAGAGTCCACCGAGATTTGGGCTACTGGGGATTTGAGTTGATAGAGAATATTGTTTTACTGGGGGTCGCAAGTCATGAAATCACGAAATGAATGTAGACCATCCATCATAGGAGGATGCGTGGCAGCAATCGAGGATTTTGGGAAATTTCCTGAAAAGGAGAAGGGCGCTTGGTATTTCAGGACTTCCGGTACCGGGAGTATCAGAGGACAGCGTAAACACTGAGTAGTGGGATTCGCGAAATCATGAAACACGAAGTCGTGAAAGGGATTTCAGAGGAGAGCATTGGAGCCAGGAGCATTTCGGCAAATCGGGTACTAGGATTTTGGAAATCATGTGTACATGAGATCGGTCTCATATGGATTAAAAGTATGAAAGGATCAGGGACATTGATCTGGGGATAGACCAAAGCTGTTGATCTGGCCAGAGGTTAAAAAGGGGCAAATTCGTCACTTTGGGATTTCGGATACCATAAGTGCGAAGGAGCAGAGGTGAGGAGAAGTCTTGCATCAGGAAAACTTCAAATGAGAAATATCAAAAGGGTTTCATAGGTGTCATTTCGATGTATCATGGATCCAAACTTCAGGAGTTCCAAGGACAAAGGTCCAAAAGGGATTTTTGGCATTTGAAAGACCGAAAACACGAGAAGGGAGAGGACTGGAGGAAGAGAATTTTGGGATGCCGTGTTTTGTTATTTCAAAATTCCAGCAGATGAGAAGGTTCAGCATTTTGGCACTTGGAGTTCTAAAATCGCTAAAGGTAAAGGCTCAGAAGAGCTAGTATTTTGGGAAATCGGGATTCGGAGATTCATGAATCGAAAGGAAAGGAGGTCGGGCTCTCGCGTCAATAAATCCTAAAGGAATTAGGACTGAGGTCTGATGAGGAGTGGTCACATGGACCAGGGGCATAGACAAAGGGGATAATGCGATCAAATCCATTTCGACAAATTAGTTTTTCGGAGATCGGAGGGTCAAGGGGTCAAGGACTCATGAGATCATGATGCTGAGGCTCACGAAACCTAAAACTCCATTTCACGAAAAATTCACAGTAGTGTGTAGAGGTCATGACAGAGGGGAAGAAAGACTTGTGGATCAATTTAAATTTTGATTCCAACGGGATTCAGAAGAACCACTTCGTCTCCTTAAGACCAGGAGGTCGGCGCAGAGACTCTGTCGAGACAGAGGGTGTGCATTTGCCTGTGTCAGAGTGAAATCTCTTGGTCCATATGAAACTCCAACCACTGATCTTTCATCACCCATCGTCGTACAGATTCACCCTTACCAGTGCCAGATAGTGTTGCATGCAACAATGGAACCAAATGCTGCCACTTCTTTTGGGAATTCTTCAATTCTCACTATGAGTGTCACCACAAGGGATATTCCACTTGCTAAACCACCATCACCAGTCTGAGCCACCATGGAATTAACTACCTCTACCTCAAGAAATGTTCCAATCCCTTCTATGGTGGTGGCCACTGCCCCTTTCACACCGAATGCGACAGGCCCTCCATTCTCATACATGATGCCTAGCTCAAGTACAAGTCCTATACTTTCCTACTCCACTTTACAAACTTTAGGTTTGGGGGTAGGTAGATCTAATTCTTCTCTATAAGGACACATGGTAGGAACTTCGGCTCCTTTTAATGCTTTCCCTTACGGGGGAGGTCATATACCTCCTTCGTCCCCTTCGCTCGGTGGCACCCACCAACAATCTATCGGGCCACCCACACACCATAGTTTATTTGGCGTAGGGAGTCAAGGACCACCTTCTCATAATATGTTGGTAGGTTTGACACCATTTTATTTGTTCGGTGTGCTTGGTAACAATTATTTCTCGTCTGCTGCTTTTCCAACTGGGGGAAACCCCAGTTATGGACAACCTATTCCTATGCAGGGTACTATTCCTACATAGGGGGAAAACCCAGGAACTTCTTCCACATCAAGACCTTGGAATTCTTGGTAGGGATCAGTTCCCTCATCAGGAATGTCTATTTGGGGCAATTATTTTCACAACCAATGGATCCTTAGGCAAGGTACTATGCCTATGCCCATGGGATCCGCACAGGGCAACCTTTCCCAAAGTCCTCCAAGTGTAATGCATGCCCAACCATCTATGTCCTATTTTGGGAATCAGCTGATGATGTCTCCTCACACGCAGAATCTGTATGCTGGTCATGGCCATGTTTTTTACTAGAACCCATGCCAATAGTCGAAATTTTCCTGGCAACCTAGTGATAGTCAAACTCTAGGTTCCTTTTTCCATGGTTATCACCAACAACCCAAACTAACTTTCCTGGAAACCCTGCATTTGCCAGACTTTACAAGGTTCTTGAATGACCCTATCTATCATGATCCGCATTGGCCCCCTATGCTGACGAAGATTCCTTCAGACATACCAAAGTTCGAAGCCAATCCTAACAAAGATCCAGGAGATCACGTGACCACCTTCCATATTTGGTGCTCGTCTAACTCATTGAAATACAACTCTGTACAGTTGCGATTGTTTCAACGTACTCTCATTGGGAGTGTCACAAAATAGTACATTGAGCTCGATCACTCAAGATAGTCTTCCTTCGGCAAATTGGCAATGGATTTCCTAAACAATTTCCAATTACCTGTGAGATACGATGCTAGCACATAATTGTTGGACAATTTCAAATAGACAAAAGCGGACCATATCTCTCATCACATCCGAGAATGGAGACATCAGAAGAGTTTAATTAATTTTCTAATCCCACCAACATTCCTTCTCAATTGGTTCCTTAAGTCTTTGGTCCCACAGTTATCCAAAGACGTTGCGATGTCGGGAGTGTTTTCCAAAGAAGATGCCATCATGAGAGCTCAACATCTTGAGCTAATCTACTCTCAGTTTGGTTTATTATAAGAGATCCTTCTAGATGCGCCATGCTCAGTACTTGATAAAACAAGATAGAGAGTTGGACCACATGCCCATGGTATTATTGTTTTAGCACAAACAAAGCCCACTGACCAATTGATGAAAAAATTGTAGAAATTGTCTATACAACACACAACGACCAATCAAAATACTATTTTGGCTACTCCCCCTACCCAAACGTAAATTGTACACATAGTGCATTTGACAAATCCAAAGGCCACCCAATAGCTTGATGGAAAGAAAAAACAACAAAAGAAGGGAAAGGGGGATAAGAAACCCACTAATAATGTTGGCGGGGGAACACTAAGAAACAAAAGTTGAGGTATCCATGCAACCTGTGCATGGAATACCACCCAAACCACCAATTTCCTCGGCTTCCAGAGGCCCAAAAGTTTATGACACAACAATAGCCTTCTGTGTTAACCAATCCATTTCAACATGGGAAAAACCTAACCCAAACCTCTATAAGCGTGGAACGGGGAAGTCAAGGACCCTCTCCGTCTTTGAAAAATCCTGCATCCACGAATGTGTATTTGATAAAGGGTGATTCTTTTATATCAACTACAACGCATGACTACAGTAAACCAAGAACTTCTAAGAATGGCAAAGAAGCCAAAATCCCATCTGTTCCTCTCCAGATCGAGAATACTTTGGGCGAAACAATGACACACATCCCAAAAGGTGCATTCAAGAAATCTTCTCACAACCCAAATGCAAGGGTCGCCCATAATTATTCTGTGGTGGAGGATTTGTCTCAAACCCCTTATGTGATGTCCTCTTTGGAGGTCCTCCAAAGCTTCCCTTCCCAGAGGAAATATTTTTTAGCCACTTTAGGATCTACCGAGACTTATAATCTAGGTACAATCATGTTGGATGCAATCAACTTAAAACTTCATCTACCTTACCATGTAGCATTTCAGATAGTAGTGGCTTACCCCACAAAAAAATTTACTAGGAACATTTTCTGTACGGTGGTTGATGAGGGCGCCTCGACATGCGTCATGTTGTTGGCACGTTGGAAGGCCATTGGCCAGCCCGTTTTGTCTCCGTCACCTACTCTTCTCACTGCTTTCGATGGTTGTTCGTTCTGACCACATGGAATCATTCCCTCTTTCCCCATGCAGTTAGGAGGGAAAACTATGCACGTCGAGGTAGAAGTAGTTGATGTATCCCTCAACTACAATCTCTTGTTAGGAAGGAGTTGGACTTATGCGATGCAAGCAGTGGTTGCTACTGTTTTCCAGGTCTTGCTGTTTCCACATGAGGACCAGATTGTGACCATTGATCAATTGTATTTCTCTAGACCTTACCCTTCATTGGGGGCATCCTCGGTCCCGATGATTGATAATCCCCAACCGGGCATAGTCAACATAAGGGTTGGTTTGTGGCCATCTTTGATGGGTACCTTCAAATACCCTCCCCTTAAGGCGATGTCATGTTCATATTCGACCACCATAAGGTTGATATTTTCCAAGTTTCGTCATTTTGCATGAATTACTTCAACAATCCGTGGATACTTCCTTCCCCATTGGCCACAATGGAAGGGACAAGGCACCCTGGCATGTCCATGCCCTTGTCTGTAGCCTAAGTAGCATACTCTTTAGTCCAGCAAGATTCGGCTGACATAGATCCAACTCCTGCACAAGAGTTAGATCCGATTCTAGAGCCTACTTGGGCTCAAGGCTCTCTCGCTGATACCGATTCGTTAGACTTAGTCTTGCCCTCCAACGAAGCAATAATTGAAGCAATGACTAGTCTAGACAAATATTGGGATGATCTCCATCACAGATCATACTTCCTCCCAGAGTTAAGCAGAATCGAACCAGGAGAATTCACCTTAAGTATGACTAGAGATAGGTCTTGTCCTATTAATCCCTTATCTACATATGAGGTTTATGTTGAAGGTAATATGGAAACTATCATTGAATCTATATCGATTAATATCTCTAGAACCCCTAGCATCGTGGAGAATGTTTTCGTCAGAGCTAATTGTTCCCTCGAAGAGATTCAAATCTACACAGATCTATTTAAAGAATTCCGTGACATTTTTTCCTGGTCTTACGAGGAAATGCCAGGCATCGATCCAAAAATAGTTGAACATGAAATCACAACTTATCCTGATGCCAAGCCAGTTCGATAGAATATTTGTCTATTTAATCCCAGAAAATAAGAAACCATTAAGGTTGAAGTCGAGAAATTGCTCAAAGATGGTTTTATCTACCCTATCCATCTGACCCAATGGGTGTCAAATCCGGTGCCAGTCAACAAGAAACAGGGCATGATTCGTGTATGTACGGACTTCTATGATTTAAACAAGGCCTGTCCAAAAAATAATTTTCCCACACCATTGATTGACCAAATTATCGATGAATGTGTAGGTTGCGAGGCCTTTTCTTTCATGGATGGTTTTTCGGGATATAATCAGATACAAATCAAACACGAGGACTAGCACAAAATGACATTCATTTGTCCATGGGGTACATTTTTCTATCGTAAGATGCCTTTTGGTCTCAAAAATGTTGGAGCTACCTTCCAACGGGCCATGTATTTTTCTTTCCATGATCTGATCAAGAATATAGTTGAGGCCTATTTAGATGATTTAGCATCTTGATCTTGCAAGAGAACGAATCATCCCACACACCTTCGACTTATCTTTGAGCGATGTCACCACTTCCAGATTTTCTTGAATCCAAAAAATTGTAGTTTTTGCATAACCTCAGGACGTTTGTTAGGTTTCATAGTGCTAACAACAGGGATCATGGTTGATCCTCTCAAGGTTGAGGTAATAGTTCAGTTTCCTTCCTCACGCACAATCCTTCAACTCCATAGTCTATATAGCAAGGCGAATTTTTTAAGGCGTTTCATCGCCAACTATGCCAAGATCACAAATGGATTTATGCACTTACTGAAGAAAGACATTCATTTTCATTAGGAAGATGCTGCTCAACGCTCCTTCTAAGTGTTGAAATATGCCCTCACAACAACCCCTCTTCTTCGGCCACCCAATTATAACAAAAAATTCTTATTATACTTGGCGGCAGCAGAGTCAACCATCGTCATGGTCTTAGTTTAGGAAGATGATTTTCTCTCAGCATATGTGATCTATTATCTGAGCCATGTGGTCTATTACCTTATCCGAGGCCTAGTCAGACCGAAACCCAATTATTCTCATATCAAACAACTTACGTTGGCAACAGTCTATGTTGTTCAATGGTTCCATCATTATGTTTTGTTTCACAAGACCACTGTCATTGCCATTGTGAATCCGTTTCAATACATGTTGACATGACGGGTAATAGGCGGAAAGATCAGTAGATGGATAGTCGTCCTCCAGGAATTTGACTTAGATTTCATTTCGGAAAATTCCAAGAAGTCATCAGTTTTTGTAGAACTTATTTTGGAACTTTCGGTTGAGTCCGGTGATATTGTGCCCGAAGAGTCACCTATAAGAGGAGATATGCTTTTGATCGCATCTTCGGATCCCTGGTACGAAGATATACTGGTTTATCTCTATACTTTGAAGTGCCCCACCTCTTCTTCTAGTGATGAGCGTCGTCGTATACGCCATTAGGACAAGAATTATCTCATACTAGACGATACGTTTTATCAAAGAGGTGTAGACTGCATCCTGCATCGATGCCTCACTCACGAAGAAGCATTTATTGTGCTTAATGATTTCCATACTGGAGCATGTGGTGGTCATTTGTCTGGGTTGGAAACAACCCAAAATATTTTACGAGCAAGTTACTTTTGGCTAACACTAATCAAATATTGTATCAAATCTGTCAAGAAGTGCCACCCATGTTAGATCTTCTCTCAGAAGATGAGGGAACAACCTGCTCCCATGTTTCCTGTCATCACAGTTGGTCCCTTCACCAAGTGGGGGATTGATTACACTACATGCAACCCTCCTTCAGTAAGGGGGGACCATTATATCATTATAGCCATAGACTACTTCATGAAGTGGGTTGAAGCTATCTCAATGTTTCAAGATGATGGAGAGACTATGGCTCTCTTTTTATTCAACCAGATAATAGCAAGGTTCGACGTCCCAAGAGAGATTGTCACTGACCATGGAAATCACTTTCAAAACCAGATGGTGACCAAATTAACATCAAAGCTTGGTTTGCGGCAAGAACATTCATCACCCTACTATCCCCAAGAAAATGGTCAGGTGGAAGCTGTAAATAAATTTCTTGAGACCATCCTACAACGAACGATCAACTCAACCAAGTCAAATTGGCATTTGATGTTATACTCAGTGTAATGTCCCCAAGGCCGAGCCCCATTGTAAATCATATTTGTGAAATGAATTGTAATTATGTTTTTATAGGTTGGTGATCCATGTTAATATAAGCTGGTGGGCTTATGTCATCGTGAGGCCAGAGAGCCTAAGTGGTGAAGGCCAAGAGCCTGATTTTGTACATGTATCTATGAACATTATTAATAAAAATATAAACACCGCCACGTGCAGACCGACCACAATGAATGAGTGATGGGGGACTAAGATTCCATAGAGTGGGAAAGTGATTATGGGATAGAAGGTGGGAAGAGGGTCTAAGTGTTGAGCGTAGGGGGGGATAAGCCTAGGGGCTTAAGTCCTTGGGGAATAATATTAAAATATTATTACAAAAGACATGTGAATATTATGTTTTATCCTAAGTTATTTTTAGACAAGCAACTTCCAAATGGAAGGAACACATGCTGAAGGAATACATGCAGTTTCATGGGTGACAAGTGTCAACCTGAGCCCATGAAAATAAAATAATTGATATGAGTTGTGGTGAGGTTTCCTCCACCATTTTGACCCTCGAATGGCTGGGCATGAACCCGTTCGACCCCTGCAAGAGACCTCGTGCCATTCTGAAACCTGGGGGTGAAGTCTGTGTGTTGATTTCGGGGATAGCCTGTGTTGATTTTGGGAAAAGTTGATGCATCATGTATCTAAGCTGATTGAGCCTGTTTGTGAAGTCTCTATCCCAAATCCATAACCGTGAGACCATCCTATCATTGTTGAGCCTATTTGGAAAGCCCGTGTCTATTTTCCCCGTTGGTTGTTGTGGTCATGCAACATTGGAATATGTGTGGCTTGTTGGCCAGTTTGTACAACACTCTCTCTAGGAGAGAGAGGTGATTGAAGTTGGAAGAACAAGCTTATTTTTCTATGAGAAACTCTCTCCAGGTGAGAGAGTGCATAGAGGAAGGAGAGAACTCCTGGAAGGAACCCTATAGCTTCCACAGAGCTCAGAGACTTTCGGTCTGGTCCGTTGCTGAAACCCAAGGCAAGGGAGGTTAGCAACTGAAGGACTATCTAGGTGACAGAGAAGGTGTATTCTCCTGGGGTGGAATTAGCATGTGGGGAAGGAGAGTCTGTGGCAGTGAGTATGAGTGGTTCCTGGGAGAAAATTCCTTCCTTGTGACTGTGCGTTTTTCCTGTAACCTCAGCCTAGCCTTGGATTCCTTGCCTTGGGGTGGAGCTTAGTCCCATATCGGGGGTGACCCACTGTTGAGCTTGATGAGCAGTGTGGTCTAAGGCTGGGAGGTTCGTGGAAGGCTTGCACTTGGTTGGTGGAATTACCACTGTTTCAAAGATAAGTACTAGATGATGTTTTAATTACTTTTCTGCATGTTTGTGTATTTATATTTATCATGTATTCTGTTGTGCATACGAATTAATGTTAAATCTATTGATTATTTATAATAGAAGTAATTCTTATGGTTACTCTGAGTTTAAATGTGTTTAACCTATTTTAAATGGATGTTATTAATTAAGAATAAAATGATGTTGTTCCGCAAAGTAGTGTTTGCCCTGAGTGAAAGGGGGTGTTACAGTATGGTATCAGAGCCAAGGTTTTGACGTTGAGCCTAGATGGGCCAGTTGAGTGGTCTTTGGACTGAGGGTTTGAGGAGAAATTGTGTCTGGAGGACCAATTTTAGATGTTTGAATGCTCTTGAGTGTCAAGGAGTTACTTGAATGTGCTTATGAAGCTCGGGAGGTGTAGCGGTGTTATGAAACCGCAGCCGAGGTGGCATCTGGCCACAAGGAGAGAGGACTCCACACCAGAAGTGTTGGAGTTGTAGGATCTGTTCAGGGAAAAGGAGAACCCTCATGATCGTCATATTTGTAAAATGTGCACAGGGTTTAAAAAACCTTTCGAGTTGCACAAGAACGTGGAAATCACAATACGTGAAATCCTAAATTTGTCGGGACCGTCCATCGGGGGGGCACGTGGCTGCCAGATGATGTTTCGGCACCCAGAAAACCAAAGGGGAAGAACCTTGTTTTCGCAAGTCATGAAATAGTGAAACCCAAAATCCTGAAATAATCTACACTGTAGATCGTAGGAGAGGAACTTGACCGTTGGATCAAGTGGAAGAGTAGATAGTAATTTCATAATTCTAACAAATGGAAGTTTGAGATGTGGGGATGCATGAACTCGCAATGTCGAAACCCTGAAACAACGAAAATATCTACGCCGTAGATCAGAGAGAAGTCTAACCTTTGGATTGCCTTGTAATGGACGTGGACACATGGGTGTGTACCACGTGCTAGTGAGTCGAGAAGACAAGTGGGAATGGTGGGACCCGATGTCACCAAAGGTGACGTGGACCCTCCTAGAAGTACCAAGCACCACCATGATTAAGGTTGACAAATGTACTGTGGGCCCGGAGAGTAAAGTAAATCAAAATTTTAGAATTCAGGAATTGGAGTGACAAGGGGTTGAGAGTCTCGTGGACCAAGACCCCGAAGCCAAAAGTCCCGAAAGCAAGTGTGGAAGCCTTGTGGACCCAAACCCCAAAACTTGAAGTCCTGAAGTCCCGAAATTTGCAGAGCCAAACAGAGTTCAGAAAACTTAGTGAATTTGAAATGTTTTCTTATTCACGTTGGTTAATGAATTTTGTGGTTTTTATTAAGGGATAAGGCCTAACAAACTTCAGTTGAGTGCACATTGTGAGTACAAATTTCAATGAGTGTCAGGACAGCATAAAACCAACACCGAGTATGGAATTGGAAGAGGTACAAATTGCCTCTGAAATAGAGGATGAAAGGGTAGGAAGGGATGTCAACTTGGGAATCAAAGGATCAAGCTCTAATGGGCATGGAAAAGAGATGGATAAGGAAGGAAATATGATGAAACTCATTGAAAGATAGCAAAAAGATGCCTAGGATTTCCGAGATGATAGCCGAAAGTTCATGAGGGTCAGGGATAAGTAGGGCAAATTCAACTTAAAAATGTTGAAGAGCTTGGAAATAATAGAAAATAATTTGGAGAAGGGGAGTGACTCAAGCAAGACAAAGAGTCACAGGACCTCTAAGATGAAACAAAGATCAAGAAGTGTCAGAACCCCTGAGAGGAGAAGAAGATTGAGGAGTGGTAACAAACATCATCGTCACTCTCCAAAACATTCTAGTAGGGAGGCAGACAATAGTTCAATCCCATCCCCTACCAGAAAAAATCAAAGATCTGGAGCGGATGAATTGAAAGGAGAGATGAACAAGATCAAGCCTCCAATGTTTGATGGAGAACATAAGAAGGAGGAAGATGCCGAAACCTAGTTTCTTGGCATGAGGAAATATTTCCAACTGCAGAATTATTCTTCTCATGCAGAAGGAAGAATTGCGATGTATAAATTGAAAGGAGAAGCATCCATGTGGTGGGATCAATTTGTGCAGGTGCAACACATCAGAGAGAATGATGTCACTTGGAAGGAGTTCAAGAGGTATTTCGAGAAGAAATACCTGACTAAAAGATACTATGACAGAAAGATGAAGAATTTCTTCAAACTCAAGTTAGGCAGCATGACCATTGATGAATATGAATGAAGATTCTTGGAACTATTGAAGTATGTTCCATTCATCAAGGATGAGGATGTGAAGATTCAAAGGTATCTGAGTGGACTGCCACCTTCCATTGGTGACAAGATTCAGTATGATGATCCTAAGACTATGGAAGAAAAAATGCTTATATGAACAACAAAGAGAAAATCCTACCTTTCATAAGGCTTGGGATGACCATAGGATGTTTAAGAAGGAACAGAGGCTGAAGGGAAACAAGTCTCCCTTTTTCAGAAACATCCCTCAGGGACAACCATCCTTTAGGGAGGCCAGGACAAATGAAGTGGATGAAGAAATGACCAGGCCGCCACCTATGGAGTGTTGGGGTTGTAAAGGAAACCATAGGTACCGAGATTGCCTCCACAGAAAAGATAAAGCGAGAACCATCCACAATGTTTAGCAAGATGAAACCATGAAAGACATGGGTAGCAGGATTCCAAGGCTCTACACAGCCCTAGATGACAAGCAAGAAGAATTTCAATCGCACATGATTGAAGTGGAAGGTATGATTAACAACCGACCAGTTATTATTTTAATTGATTCGGGTGCTAGCCATAGTTATGTAGAACCTAGGATGGTGGAAAGTTTGCATTTATCAAGAAGAAAACATGAAAAGTCTTGGTTAGTGTAGTTAGCTACAAGAACCAAGAGGAAAGTCACTGAGTTGGTGAAGTCCTGTCCTGTGGACATGAAAGGACTGAGCACGAAGGCTGAATTGAATATTTTGCCTTTAGGCTATTATGATTGTTTAATTAGGATGGACTGGTTGGACCAACACCATTTCCTTTTGGATTTTTGTAACAAGAGGTTTACATGTCTAGATGAGGAGGGAAATTGGAAAGCAGTCCAAGGAATTCCCAGAGTTGTGGTTGTTAGAGAAATTTCAGCCATGCAGCTGAAGAAATTTTATAGGAAAGGTTGTCAATTATTTGCAGCCTATGTGGAGGAAGCATCCAGATATGAAGTCTCAAATATTGGAGACCATGAGGTACTCACAAATTTCAAGGATGTATTTTAGGAGGTACCTGGACTATCTCCAAAGAGAGACATCGATTTTTCTATAAATTTGATGCCTGAAGTAGCTCGAGTTTCGAAATCTCCTTATAGAATGAGTAGGCCAAAGATAAAAGAGTTACAATTGCATATTGAAGAGCTTCTAAAGAAGGGGTACATTCACCCCAGCATGTCACCCATGGGGTGTCCTGGTCCTGTTCGTGAAGAAGAAGGATGAGATTTTGAGGTTGTCTATTGATTTCCGACAGTTGAACAAGGTAACTGTCAAGAACAAGTATCCTCTGTCGAGGATCGATGATCTTTTCGATCAGTTGAAGGGTGAGAAAATATTTTTGAAGATAGATCTCATATCAGGATATCACCAGGTAAGAATAAAGGATGAGGACATTAGAAAGACCGCCTTTAAAACAAGGTACAATCATTATGAGTTCACAGTCAAACGCACCTGTTGTTTTTATGTGCTTAATGAATGATGTATTCAGGGACTATTTAGACAAGTTTGTCATAGTCTTCTTGGATGACATTTTGGTGTATTCCAAGTCAGAGGAAGAGCACAAAAAACACCTGGGGATGGTGCTGCAAGTGTTGAGAGAACACCAGTTGTATGCCAAGCTGAGAAAATGCTCATTTTATCAAAGGCAGATCCATTACTTGGGGCATATTATTTCATAAGAAGGGGTCATTGTGGATCCTGAGAATGTCCATTCAAGAATGGTCAGCGCCAAGGAATGTGGTAGAAGTTAGATCCTTTATGGGTTTGGCAGGTTACTACAGAAGGTTTATAGCAGGGTTCTCAAAGATAGCTCATCCCATCACTTCCTTGCAAAGGAAGGAGAAAACGTTTCAGTGAACTGAAGAGTGTGAGAAGAGTTTCCAGTGATTGAAGCAATTGTTAACCAACGCTCCAATCTTGAGGATTGTATATCCAATTATGGATTTTGTGGTGTGCACAAATGCGTGTAAGGAAGGGTTGGGAGGAGTTCTCAGCTAGAATGGATTTGTAGTTTGTTATGATTCGAGGAAGCTAAAAGAGCATGAAAAGAATTATGCCACTCATGATTTGGAGTTGGAAACAATCGTTCACGCTCTGAGAAAATGGAGACATTACCTCATGGGAAGGATATTTGAATTGAGAACAGACCACAATGATCTGAAATATTTGTTTGATCAACTGAATTTAAATGCTAGACAAGGTAGGTGGTTGGAGTTTCTGTGCAAATACGACTTTGATATCAAGCATATCAAGGGAAAGGAAAACAGGGTGGCTAATGCACTCAGCAGAAAAGTGCATGAATTACATGCTATAGCCATTACCATGTATAGGAATGATATCAAAGGTAGAATTTCCGAAGATGCAAATGTTTATTTGCAGTATAGAGACTTAGTAGCAAAGCTACAGCAGCGTGAGAGACCACAAGAAAAAGGAAAGTTACACATTGGAAGATGATGGATTACTCCTGTATAAAGACAAAGTGTATATACCCAATGTCCAGGAATTGAAACTTCCGATTCTAAAAGAAATGCATAACGTGACGTATGTTGAACACCTTGGATATCAAAAGATTGTGGCAGCAGTCAAAATCCATTACTTTTGGTAGGGTATGAAGAGAGATATCGATGAATACATCGCCAGATGTATGGAGTGCCATAAAGTTAAGGCTGACCATAGGCACCTAGCAGGATTGTTGCAGTCTTTTCCCATTCCTGAGTAGAAGTGGGAAGTGGTGACCATGGATTTTATTACAGGATTGCCCAGAACAAGCGAGCAACATGATTCGATCATGGTTGTGGTGGACAAGCTTACAAAAGATACCCATTTTATTCCACTAAAAACCACTCACAAGGCAAAATATGTTGGTGACATCTTCTTAAAAGAAGTGGCATGCTTGCACAGAATTCCTAAAATGATTGTGTCTAATAGGGACCCGAAATTCACCTCAAATTTCAAGAAAGGACTGTTCAAAGGATTCGAAACGAATCTGAATTTTAGTACAACATATCATCCCGAGTCTGATGGACAGACAAAGAGGGTGAACATAGTAATAGTATACATGCTGAGAATGTATGGGATGGACAAACCATCAAGATGGGAAGACTACCTGCATTTGGTAGAATTCACTTACAATAATGGGTATCATGCATCGTTGAGGATGAGCCCATTTGAAGCACTTTATGGAAGAAAGTGAAACACTCCAGTGAGTTGGGATAATCCAGCTAACTAAGTATTAGTTGGGCTAGAGTTTCTCAAGGAGATGGAGGACCAAATGATAAAAATTAAACAGAATTTAAAAACTGCCCATGACAGGCAGAAAAGTTATGTTGATAAGAACAGAACCCACCGAGAATTCAAAGGTGGTGATCATGTTTTCTTGAAAGTGAAAACTAATAGGAGTTCCCTAAAGCTGGGAAGTTGCGCCAAGTTGGCAGTAAGATTTTGTGAACCGTTTGAAATCCTGGAAAGGATTGGGCCAATTGCATATAAGCTTGCATTACCTGCATCTATGATTGTACATAATGTGTTTCATGTTTCATTGGTTAAGAAATATATACCTGATGCTAATCATGTTATTGACTGGAATGTGATTCAGGTGGAACCAGAAGGTGTCTTGCAAGTGCATCCTGTGCGCATATTGGACAGGAAAAACAAACAACTTTGGAATCAAGCTATAGGTCTTGTAAAGGTCTAGTGGACCTAGTACGGTCCCAAGGATGAAACATGGGAGCATGAAGATGTTATGTGGGTAGAGTACCCGCATCTTTTTGAAATTTTTTAAAATCTTATAGAGACAATGTAAAGTTGCACTGAAGACAATGAAAAAATAAGGGGAGGGGGATTGTAATGTCCCCAAGGCCGAGCCCCATTGTAAATCATATTTATGAAATGAATTGTAATTATGTTTTTATAGGCTGGTGAGCAAAGTTAATATAAGCTGGTGGGCTTATGTGATTTTTAGGCCAGAGAGCCTAAGTGCTAAAGGCCAAGAGCCTGATTTTGTACATGTATCTATGCACATTATTAATAAAAATATAAACATCGTCGTGTGCAAACCGACCATGATGAATGAGTGATGGGGGACTAAGCTTCCACGGAGTGGAAAATGGATTAGGGGCTGGAAGGTGGGAAGAGGGGATAAGTGTTGAGCCTATGGAGGGGCTAAGTCTAGGGGATTAAGTCCTTGGGGAATAATATGAAAATATTATTCCAAAATACATGTGAATATTATGTTTTATCCTATGTTCTTTTTAGACAAGCAACTTCCAAATGGAAGGAATGCATGCTGAAGGAATGCATGCAATTTCATGGGTGAAAAGTGTCAACCCAAGCCCATGTAAATAAAACAACTGATATGATCCATGGTGAGGGTTCCTCCACCATTTTGACCCTCGACTGGCTGGGTGTGAACCCGTCTGACCCCTGCAAGAGACCTCGTGCCATTCTGAAACCTAGGGGAAAAGTCCGTGTGTTGATTTTGGGGATATCCCATGTTGATTTCCGGAAAAGAGGATGAATCCTCTATCTGAGCAGATCGATCCTGTGTGTGGAGTCTCTGTTCGAAAGCCATAATCGTGAGACCATCCTATCATTGTTGAGCCTGTTTGGAAAGACCATGTCTGTTTTCCCTGTTGTTTGTTGTGGTCACACAGTATTAGACTACGTGTGGCTTGTTGGCTAGTTTGTACAACACTCTCTCTAGGAGAGAGAGGTGATTGAAGTTGGAAGAACAAGTTTCTTTTCCTATGAGCAACTCTCTCTAGGTGAGAGAGTGCACAGAGGAAGGAGAGAACTCCTGGAAGGAACCCTGTAGCTGCCATAGATCTTGGAGAATTTCGGTCCGGTCTGTTGCTGAAACCCAAGGCAAGGGAGGTTAGCAGCCAAAGGAATGTCTAGGTGATAGAGAAGGTGTATACTCCTGGGGTGGAATAGGCATGTGGGGAAGGAGAGAATGTGGCAGTGAGTATGAGTGGTTCTTAGGAGAAAATTCCTTCCTTGTGACTGTGTGTTTTCCCTATAACCTCAGCCCAGCCTAGGATTCTTTGCCTTGGGGTGGAGCTTATTCCCAGCTCATGGGTGACCCACTGCTGACATTGATGAACAGTGTGGTCTAAGGCTAGGAGGTTCATGGAAAGCCTGCACCTGGTTGGTGGAATTACCACTGTTTAAAAGATAAGTACCAGGTGATGTCTTAATTACTTTTCTGAATGTCTATGTATTTATATTTATCATGTATTCCGATGTGCATACAAATTAATGTTAAAGCCATTGATTATTTATAATTGCAGTAATTTTTATGGTTACTCTAAGTTTAAGTGTGTTTAACATGTTTTAAATGCATGTTATTAATTAAGCATAAAATGATGTTGTTTCGCGAAGTTGTTTTACACTTGACATTATGGACTCACTGAAAGTCTGTTAATACTGCAACTGGTTTCTCACCTTTTCAACTCATTTACAGGCTAGAAGAAGTCTTTCCTATAGAATGTTAGATCCCATCCCTAAAATTGGTAGTATAGTTATTGCTAGACACTTCTCCACTTGAAGAATGATTATTATACCTTGAGCGGCTAAATGAGCAGCATTGTGATGCGGCCCTAGCCAACGAGGCTCACAAACAAAAAGTAAAGTGTCAGTATGATCGGTCCGTTCATCCTCAGATTTTCTTTGAAGGCAACCTTGCCCTGGTCTATGACCAAGATAAGGACCCCCTGGGGGCAGGAAAATTCAAACCCATGTGGTTCGGACCTTTCATCATAAAAGAGGTTCTAAAAAAGGGTGCTTATCGTCTTGTTGAATTTGAGGGAAATGATTTGGCGGATCCTAGAAATGGGCTCTACCTCAAGAAGTATTACTCATAGGTAGATCACCTTGGGTAACTTTTTGTAACATATGTATAGTCTTTGTACTATTACTTTCTAGTTTCTTTTAGTATTATGGACGTTTCATTTTGATGTTATCTTTTGTCACTATGGTAGATGTCAAGTGAATCAGTGGTGTTCATTGGGTACACAAACGGTGCTAGCCAGCACACTTGGAGGCTCTCCTCCGCAACTTGGGTAATTTTTACACCTTGAGGCCCATTATTATCTTCCAAAGGTATATTCTGTTAAGGTCCTAACCCGCACATAGGTAGATCAATGTATTCATATGTAATAAAGGTCAATATTAATAAGGCCTTTCAATAAAATAGATTAAGGTGGATGTAATAAGACCTAGTAGAAGCTTCTGCCTCTAGAAGGATCTTCCTCTAGATGCTTCTCTTAATAGACATATTTAGTATAAATAAGGGTCAAGGGTATGAAAACCCTAGCTTGGAGATTATTGTAACAGAGCGTTGTTCGAATGGAGGTTGCCCTCTCGAAGAGGCCTGTGAACATTGCTTTCTGAATCAAAGTGTTATTTCAGTTGTTGTTCTCATATTATTTATGTGTTATTGTGGATGATTATGCTGGTTATATTATTGTTATTCTACCAATCCTAGCATTTTATTTCTATTCTGTGTATTTATTAGATCTGGTATCTTGCAAGTGGTATCAGAGCACTTTCCTTGGCAGAAATTGTGGGTATTTTTTTTCAGGGTAGAGACATATTCCGGCGTCTTTAAGCCACATAGATCTGTTGTTACACACATAAACCCATGGTTGAGGGATTAATACACGTAGGAAATTCAAGTGGGTCTTAAGCACACATCTGTTGGCCACCCTTGTAACCCCTGTTGGTACCCCTTTGAGTGGTATCACATCAGACAACACCTGTGTACGGATCGACCTAGATTTCCTGAAGCCCTCTTTAGATAAACC
>JZKD02S0511859.1:1240338-1276936 GCA_000966675.3 Picea glauca | reverse complement strand
TTGGCCAAACTCCGGTATGGTGTTCTCCATCTAGATCAAGAACGTTGGCAATGGTGGCAATGGAGAAAAACTTCCCGTCAAGGGTATATTGCTTGGACCCAATTTGTGACTGAACCTTATGAATGCTTTGATACTGACACCAACCATTTGGGTCATTTGACAAAATTGAAGCAATCAGGAATAGTAGAAGACTTCATAGTTTCATTTGAGTGCCTGGCTTTTCGAACAAAGGGCATGATCGATGCTTTCTTTCGAGAGTGTTTTATCAATGGCCTCAAGGAGGATATTTGGGCCCATGTCTTCATGGCTCGACCTATGACTTGGGTGGAGGATACTAAAAAATCTAAAGAAGCACAACAAATTATTTCCTCTCAAAACCATAAGCCTTCCTTTATCCCTCTCCCTAAACTAGTAAACCCCACTACTCCCTCCGCCCCATTAAGGATCCAAAAATTGACCAGGGTTGAAATGGATGAATGCAAACTCAAAGGCCTCTATTATAATTGTGATGATAAATATTTCCCAGGCCACAAATGTAAGGAACAACATATTTTTATGGCCATCTCTGAGGATATTCTGGAAGAGGATGTTGACACTCCCCTTGTGCCCGAGTCACCAGAAATCACTGACATAAACCCTCCCTCCGACCCTCCCGAAGTGGAATCGATCATTTCCCTCAATGCCCTCACCAGCTTCTCTGCCCCCCAAACCCTCAAGTTAATCAGTTACATCAAGCACCAAAAGGTCATCATTCTAGTTGATAGTGGCAACACCCACAATTTTATTCATCATTGCATTACCCAAGAAACCCATTTCTACATCCATATTGTCAACAATTTTCAAATCATGATTACCAATGGTGGTTCTATAAAATGTGGCGGGTGTTGTGAAAATGTGCGTCTCCAAATTGGTGACTACCACCTAAAATACCATATGTTTGCTATTGACATGGGCGGTTGTGACATTGTGTTGGGTGCAGACTGGCTAAGGGATTTGGGTCCCATTCTCATGGATTTTCAGAACTTAACCATGCAATTCGACCAAGCAGGCCACCAATATAAATTCCAAGGCATCACTTTTGGTTCACCTGAGGTCATTAGTTCTCATCGCATGGAAAAACTTCTCAAAAAAGGTCATTCTGGTGTCATTGCACAACTCCATGCCATACAAGCCACAAAGACACCCCGAGTTCCCCAAGACCTCCAAGCCCTCCTTTCTAAACATCAAACAATATTTTTCACTTCCCAAGAACTCCCTCCTTCCCGCAGTGTTCATGATCATTCCATTCCCCTTGTCCCCGAAAGCCTTCCCCCCAATATCCATCCATATCGCCACCCCTTTGCACAAAAAAATGAAATTGAAAAAATGGTCCAGGAACTCCTTACTGCAAGCATCATCCGTCCTAGTATGAGCCCTTACTCGTCTCTGGTCGTCATGGTAATGAAGAAAGAAGGTTCTTGGAGAATTTATCCTGACTTCCATGCTCTCAACAAACTGACCATCAAAGACAAATTTCCCATTCCTGTCATTGATGACCTCCTGGATGAATTGAGTGGCGCCCAATTCTTTACCAAACTTGATCTTCGCTCGGGCTATCACCAGATACGTATGAAAGAAGCTGACATTCCCAAGACCACCTTTCGCACCCATGAGGGCCACTATGAGTTTTTGGTCATGCCCTTTGTCTTGTGTAATGCCCCCTCCACCTTCCAGAGCCTCATGAACCATGTCTTCCGCCCTTTTCTCCATCATTTTGTCTTAGTTTTCTTTGATGATATGCTCACTATAGAAAAACTTGGACAAACCGTATTACTCATGTGGATCAAGTTCTCCGACTACTCTCTCAGCACCAACTTTTCCTAAAATAGTCCCAATGTGCTTTTGGTGCCTTAGAAGTAGAATACTTGGCCCATTTTGTGGGAAAGGATGGCGTTAGGGTGGACCCAAAAAAGATTGAAGTTATGCAAGACTAGCCACACCTAAATACTCTCAAAATATTGCATGGATTTTTGGGCCTAACAGGGTATTATCGCAAGTTCGTTAAGAACTACGGAAAGATTGCATCAGCTCTCATGACTCTCCTCAAAAAGAACTCTTTCATTAGGACTCCAGCAGATGCTCAAGCTTTTCAAACCTTGAATATGGCCATGTGCACCACTCTGATTCTGCCCCTTCCCGATTTCACAAAGACCTTTGTGTTGGAATGTGATGCCTCAAGGAAAGGAATCAACATTGTCCTTATGCAAGAGGGTCAACCTTTGGCCTTCACTAGGAAGAAACTATCTGAAAGGAATCTAGGGAAACCCATTTATGAAAAAGAAATGTTGGCGATTATGCATGTCGTTGAGTTGTGGTGTCCTTATCTCTTGGGGAAATGCTTCCAAATTAAGACTGACCATCAAAGCCTCAAGTACTTTCTAGAACAATGCATTTCCTCCCAGGAGAAACAAAAATGGGTGACTAAGCTCTTTGGATATGATTATGAGATCATTTACAAGAAGGGAAAAGACAATGGCGTGGCGGATGCACTGTCCCAAAAATATGAATATAAAGGATCCCTTTTTTCCACACTTGGAGGCTTTCCTCTGCAGCTTGGGTAATTTTTACACATCGAGGCCAATTATTATCTTCCAGAGGTATATTCTTAGGCGACACCACAAACAATGTCACCGAGTACAATGCAGTTATTGAGTTGCTTCGTGACGCCCTTTCATTTGGTATCTCTCATCTCCAGGTCTATTTAGACGCTCAGCTGGTTGTGTCTTAGTTAAATATAGTCTACCCTGTACACCGACGATTCCTTAGGGTATGTCTCTTAGAATGAAGCTTTGATTATATTACATATTTTCATGTTCCTAGGAGATTAAACCAAGTTACAAATACTATAGCTAATCAAATTTTAGACTGACATCTCACACACATATAAAATTACATACACATAAACATGTAAATACATTTTTAAATGCAAATATGATCCATAAGACACAAAAAGACATAAAAATCCATATATAATA
This sequence comes from Picea glauca, assembly GCA_000966675.3. Classification (NCBI taxonomy): domain Eukaryota; kingdom Viridiplantae; phylum Streptophyta; class Pinopsida; order Pinales; family Pinaceae; genus Picea; species Picea glauca. Next base: position 1,273,922 of record JZKD02S0511859.1, on the reverse strand, counting down.
TCATAATCATCAGAGTACATAGGTGGATGCAAGTGCCTCAAAAAATATGATTAGTAACGAGTCATGGGGCTTATGCCCTCAAACAATATATATAGGTGGATCTATCAAAGTCTAGACTAACTAAGGTCAAGGCCTGTGGACCCTGTTGTAATAATCAACAACGTTTTCCAAAAATTGAAACACTCGGACCCACGTCTGTCATGCCCTCACTACATGAGGTTGCATGGATGGTGGAAGATCCTCAATCTCTGCCATAGGGATGGTGCGAGTGAGTGAGGTAAAATTTTGCTCAACTCGTCTGCTAATGGTCCCCCTGTGGTGGCAGGTGCGACCCCTAGCCAAGGGTGACACCTGTTCCTCACATAATTTGTAGGTCATGAGGGTCCCACATCAGCACACAATAGACACATATCTGTCAAATACTCTGGTATAAAAAAATGATATATACCAAAAAAAACATAAAAATTATATATGTTTCAGAAACAAAAAAATGATGTAAACTTACCCATCTAACCTCGCTCCTCACTAGGAGGTACAGGGATCTCGGGATCCATTGAGAAATCAATCCCAGCATAAGGATAGTCCTCTATGGCTGGGATCTACCATGACAACCAAGAAAAGAAGTCATCATCAAAGGACTCATTGGTCCTTCCACCACCCTGTCGTGGCAACAACACTGCCCATCTTCAAACCACAGGAAGAGAGGCCTAATGTCCTCATACCACCACTCGAGGACTAAAACTAGGAACTCTTTCAAAAAATAAAGAGCATAGAATCATCCCAAACCCAAAGTTCCTCTACGTTCGCAACTGACAATCTATCAGCCTCCTCTTCATACAATCCAACAGTGTAGTATTCTAGTCAAATATTTGTGCATTTAAGCATTGGACTGCACAGGTCATCTGTGCACAAGACGCTTGATGTAGAGCCGCAGAACCAATCATCTCCCAATAAGCAATGTAATCGCCTACAATGATAAATTGGTGTTCTTTCTTATTGGCACCCGCGAGCTCGATCAATCTGTACCATCCTCACGATAAAGTCCTATCAATTTCGATATATTATGAGGCCTCGAAGGAAATGTCCAGAAATTGACTGGTTCCCCTCTCTTGGAGAGGCCAGTCAAAAAGTATATATCCTCTGTAGTGGGCACTAGTAACTACCCCTCTAACCCAAAAGCTTCTGTGTCAGTGTGCCAGTATTTAGCCAAGGCATTCAGTAGGCTAGGTTGTTCTCTCATGAAAGGACACAAAAAAAATTTGAGCAAGACACATTGCATTAACACCACCACAGCGTTAGGGTATTCCCCAACTAGTGCACTAATATCTTCTTGCTCTCGTTCTCTCCATTGCACATACATCCTGCACATGGGAAAATTTTCAGAGGGTTAGGCCTTGTTTTTTAAACCCTTTTTGCACTCATGGGAGGGTCCACATGGGTTGTTGTGATGCCAGTCTCGTGTACATGTGCTCTGACATCAGACTGAGTGAGTGTACATGCAGGTTGTCATAGGGCCTACCTTTTAAGGGTTGACACCCCCCCAAAAAACCAAATTAAATGAATAAATAAAGAGTTAACAAGAAAAAGGAGGCAGTTTATACTTACTTGGTCCAGACGGATGGTCATTTCATCCACTTTAGCTCCCGTAATCACCACTTTTATCAAAGGGGGTTTTTCACTCCAGAGTCAATTTCCAAATCAACAATGGTGATAATGAGTTGTCAGCTTCTATTTATAGACTTTTTGGCCCTTTTTGGTCACTTTTTTGGCCCCCCTTATCATTTTCTTTAAATTGAAAACCATTTAGAGTGATTCAGGAGTTTCTTTGGAAGGTTACAATTAGGTATCATGACATTTTCTGGAGTTTTGGGTCACTTTTGACGGTCCGTGGGGAAAAATGTCAGATAGCCAACTTGAGCATATAAGTTAGGTTTCCCCCCTACTTTTGGTATTTATCCCTTTGCCATAGGATTGATCCCACCAGGTTGTGACACAAAACCATCATTACTTCTTTATAAGTGTCGTGATTTGGTGGTAGAGCTTACCAGAACATGGATTCCCTAGGTAGATCCCAGTTGCATTATGGTGTCTATGCTGTCACTAATGACTCTAGGCTCGGGAGTTCTTTTAGTTTTTCCTGATTGCGAGTTTTGAGCCTCATTTGCATGATTCTTTATCACTCTTTACCTCACCCATAGGACTCACAAAACATAACGGGTCTTCTTTTAAGTCCTTTTCAGACCCTCTAAACATGAAAATATTGTCGAGCGATCTTGTGGCCTTTCACACTCGTTAAACTGAAATTTGAAGTCACATCTATCTGGCGATAGTTTGCCCCTTTTTCGGTCTGGATGGTCAATTGTATGAACAAAGGTATAATCTAGAGACCTCATATCTCTAGAAGAGTACTGTTAGGTATAATTTTAACCCTTTTTCAGGCCTGAGGGACTAAATTTACGAAAAAGGAACCCCCATGGAGTCCATAGTTAAGCTCTTTTTAGACTCCCTAAAATTGAAAAGATCATCGAGTGACCTTATTCTTTCACGCTCATTAAAATGGTCCAGAAGAACATTCTTGATGGAGTCCATAGTTAATCTTTTTTCAGACTCCTTAAAAATGAAAAAAATTCCAAGTGATCTTGTCTTTATCACACTCGTTAAAATGGTTTTGAATAGACATATTTCCAGTGCTAATTTATCCCTTTTTCGAATGGACTAGACTACTTTTGAAAAAGGTACCCCATCAAAGTCTCCTTTTACGTTTTTTCAGACTCTCTAAATATGAAAAACCACCGAGCTTACCTTCTCTGGGCTCGTTAAAATTACATCGAAGGTCATTACCATGATGTGTTTTATTAATCGCATTTTTATACCCACATATTTGACCTAATGTTAGCTCCATATTGCTCTCAACTGAACCATCTAAAATATGCCTTATGCGCAAGCCCTGTAGCACTTTGCCTCTACGTCTTGACACCTTTGGCACATGGAGGATTTTTCCCAAGTGTCCTTTTCTTGCATATGTCCCTTTCCTCTAAGAATCCATGTGTTCCATGTGCTTGGAGCTAGTATGTTTGCGACACTCGATCCTCCTTTGTAATGTAGCATTCTTTTATTCTTTTTTCAAAATTATTGAAAAATATAAAAAACTCAAATATACCCCAAAAAGAGGAAGGGAAAAAGTATTTTCTTTATATTGACAACACAATGAGTCGCCCTTGGACAAAGCACATTTATTCTTTTGTTCTTCAAACCCTAGGATTTAATATGACCTTAGGAATATGTTCCCGCTACATTGAGCTCTGTCCTCCTCTGTTTGGTTATCCTTCCAAACATATGGAGAGTTTGCGTTCCCTCATGCCTCGTAAACTTATGTAAATGCCATGCTGCCTGAGTCTCATCATTTGTTATGCTATTGTCCAAGGGAAGTTTTTACCAAGCCTGATTCGACCCCTCTGTAGTTTGTCTCTTGCCCTCATGCCTAGTCATCCCGAAAGTCCAATCAATTCTTTGTTTGAAATCAATGAAGCCTTCAGTATGATCATCAAGATTCTCTAGTCCATGACCGATGAGCCATCAAAGACCTCTGGGTAGTGAATTCGTACACTCATATTACACTTCTACTCGAGTTCGAAGATTTTGAAGTTGTTGCTCGAGCTCTGAAGACCTCATCTCTAGCCATCAGGCCTTATCATCTTCTAGAATATGGATACTCTAGACGTATATCTTTTTTATTTCGATATGTAGCTCCATTGTGTATTTCTTGTGGCTACACTTTATATAATTATATGACATGGATCTACAGTTTATTTGATTGGTAGCTATGATTTTATTTTATCCCGAGCATGGGTATGCCCACCTCGATGAGACAATTATTATTTTGCAGACAACACCTTCTGATTTCTATTCCCTGGGCTCACTTGTTCGGAACATCGGTGAATATTGTTAATGTATTTTGGCCATCATATGCTCTTCTGGCCTCACACATTAGGGGGCATCTGTTATAACCCTAATTTGCATTAGACATGCTTACCTAGCATCAAGCCATCTCAAATTCCTTCTTTGCCAACACATTGTTGAACAACTCTTCTTAAAAAGCCCTTTTTAAAAAACCCACGCGCCCTACTCCATTACTGCATGCGTGTACATGCTAGATGACCCAAGACAACCTACGTGTACCTACAAAAGCACAGAAAAAATAAAGTTGTTGATGGAACACATAGCTTTGGGTAAGTTAACTAAACCTTTCGGCCATTCATGGTTGATCACACGACCAAATACCTAGCTTCTTCTAGCCTATAAAGGAAGGGTTAGGGGTCCCATTTGAAAGGAGGAGAATCATAGTAAAGAAACTATACTTGATTAAGCACTCCCTTTGTCCCAACCTTTAGAAATCCTTGTGCAAAGAGAAGTATAGATCAAAGTAGTTGGGAGATAGTGGAAGAAGAGCCCAGAACCAGGATCGAGGAGTAGTAGCTGACTTTATCATTATAAGGTATCATTGTGAAGTTAATAAAATAATTTATTTTCCCATCCCTGCATATAAGCTTGTCATTATTGGAATATTGATTGTATGATTGATTAAATCTCTAACCCCTTAGTTCATATATCAAATGCATGTAGAGTTCTTTGTTTGTCTTTAGTGAATGCAGGTCAGCATTGGGAGGAGAGTTGTAGTCAAACAAAGACCAAGCATGAAAAGCGATCGACATCCAACACGAAAAATAAGGTACGTCAACTTGATCTCTTAAGCCTTGTATTTACATATGAGTAATGGTGTTTAGGCATGGGATGATGGTAAAAAGTAAGAATCTTTAGGTCATTTATGCATGCATGATAAAACCCTTAGTGCTAGTCTGTAGGAGGCATTTCCCGCCCGCAACACAGAGATTGAGTCTATTGCGTACACACAACCAATAAATATGTGGAAGGTAAACATTGGGACGACAAAAAACCCAACGCTTGTGCAAATAGGGGATTACTAGAGTTATGAGATAGTAGAGAAGATCACAGAGTTACTGCATAAATATAAAGACCTATTCCCAACTACATTTTCAGATATGAATGGTTTATATGGGGACTTAGGCGAGATGAATATTCTGTTGAAACCAGGTACTAAGCCAATGCAACAAATTCATTACAGGTTAAATTGAAGTACAAAGAGAAGGTGAAAGCCAATATAAACAAGATGTTGGATGAACACATCATTGAACCCATGGAGGAATCATAGTGGATCAATCTGATGGTAGTGAAAGACAAGAAGATAGGAAAAATTAGGATTTGCATGGATATGAGGAAGTTGAATGATGCATGTTTACATGACCCATTCCCAACACCATTCACACATGAGGTATTGGAGAATGTAGGAGTCCAAGAGACTTATTCTTTCACAGATGGATTATTGGGGTACTATCAGATAAAAATTGTACAGGAAGACCAGTACAAGACAAATTTCATCGCAAAGTGGGGAATTTATCAGTATACAGTGATGTCCTTTGGACTGAAGAATTCCCCTGCATTTTTTTCCAGAGTGGTGGTTGCAACATTTAAGGAATTTATTCATAACTTCCTTGAAGTATGCTTATATGATTAGACTGTGTTCACTCTATTGTAGGATTACATATAAGTACTCAAGATAATGTTGTATAGGTGTATATAATGTCAAATTTCCCTGAATTTGAAGAAGTGTATTTTTTGTGCACTGTTTGGAATTTTGTTGGGCCATGTAGTTTGCAAGAAGGGATTACTAGTGGATCTATCCAAGATTGCAGTGATTTTGGATTTAGAACCACCTACATCAGTCAGATAGATGAGGGAAACTCTGGTTCATACATGATATTAGAATTTTTTTATCAAAGTGTATGCATAGATAAAAACACCAATGGAAAAGTTGTTGAAGAAGGAAGCGAAGTTCTACTGGAACAAGGACTGTCATAAGGGTCTGGAAACGTTAAAGAAAAAAATAGTGGCCACATTGATTTTGATATTTCGAAATTGGAAAAAGGAGTTCCACGTTCATGTAGATGCATCATCCATAGAGTTGGGCACAGTACTATCTCAACTAGGGGAGGGAGACATAGATCACCCAATTTATTTTGCAAGTACAAAGTTGTCCATAGAAGAGAAGAATTACTACACTACTGAACAAGAAGGATTGGAAATGGTATATGAAATACAAAATTTCATACATTATTTATTGGGATCTCACTTTAATATATATATAGACCATTATGCACTAAAATACTTAGTGAACAATCCATTTGTGGGGGGAGAATATGTAGATGGCTAATGTTGTCTCAAGAATACAATTTGAAGATTGTGGTGAAACCAGGTAAGTTGAATGCAATACCGTATCACCTGTCGATCATACTTTCAGGAGAAGATGTAGGGAATCTAGATGAAAACTTACTATATGCATAACTATTTGCAGTCAAAAAGGTGGATGACTACTTCATGCATCATGCATTTCTTAAGTACGGGAATGGCCCCATCAGACATGACAGTTTCACAAAAGACACAACTGGTAGTTAAATTCGTAGACTATCATCTCATTGCAGTGGATTTATACAAGTTGGGGACAAAAATGATGTTGAGACGATGTGTGTTGGAACATGAAATATTGATGATACTCGCAAAATCACATGACGAGATTTTGGGAGGACATTATGCAGGAAAAGTGATTGCATAAAAGGTTCTGTGTACATGGATTTGGTGGCCCACAATTCATAAAGATGCCAAGGAATATTGTCAGTCATGCAATGTATATCAAAGAGTGGGAAAGCCAACTAGGAGGGATGGAATGCCTTTAAATCCATAGGTTACCTTGTAATAATTTGATAATTGGGCCATAGACTTTGTGATGTCAATTAAAATGCAAGCACAAATATAAGGGGCAAGGTACATAATCACGTGACAAAGTATTTGAAAAATTGAGTAGAAGCAACACCAGTCCTATATTGCACCGCGAATATTACTACACGATTTATATTTGAGAGTGTTGTCACATGATTTGGATGTCCATGAAATGATACATGGGATGATCAAGAACACGGTCAAGTAAATGGAACAGGGGATGTACCAGAGACTACCCTAGTGACAAAAAAAACACAATAAACAACACCTGAGACATGAAAGAAAAGAAAATATAAGGGAAAGGGTCCAACAAGAGGTGCGCGCAAGAAGGAGAAAGCACACACGGAACCAAAAATGTATACACTGACTGAGGATTAAATGGAATGAGTTGGGTACTAAGTAAAGGATACCACAAATGAAGTAGTTCAGAAAATGACCCAGCGGTAGGAAGAAATCGACAGGAGGATGCAAGAGAAGTTAACTGAATTACAATAGTGGTTGGTGATACTAAGTCTCATAGAAGAAAGGAGATGCACGGAAAGACAACCAACAAGCACGAAGGGTGAAGTAGAAGCTACCACTTCTCACTTCTCACAAATGGCAGAAGGATGCAGAGTGATAAAAAAATCAATAGATACAATTGAGTTCCCCACATCCGAGCTGCAAGACCAAGTACAAATACTGATTCACATAGACTTAGTGATATCCCAGATGCCTATAATAGTGTTACAGGGGTTGTAAACATGTTTCATGCAATAATTATGACTTCACGTAGACATCACTTCTAGAGAGTGGATAAAAATTCCATAGGAAAAGACATAACTGCAGAATGAATACACAACCAATCTCCAAAAAAGGAGCACATTCGAGAAGAAAGATGAAATCATATTGAAGGAAAAGAGTGAGTTTGAAGGAAAGACTGAGAAACAAATGAAGTAGAAGGACAAAGTCGAACAAATGGTGCATCACATAAAAACAACTATCCAAAAGTTGTACAGAGAAATACTAGAGGCACCGATGGTAGTAGAGGATACTATGGAAGAGAAGGTATTGAAGATTGGAGAAGTCATCTATAATATTCCCCGACAGTGCCCTAGTTATATTATGAATTATAATAACGTTTATGAATTGTAAATCATGTTTTGTAGGCTGGTGAGCCAAGTATTGATAAGCTGGTGGGATTATGTGTTTATTAGGCCAGAGAGCCTAAGTGTTAAGGCCATGAGCCTATTTTTGTATATGTAATATACATATCATTATTATAATATATGAACATTGTTGCGTGCAGACCAACCACAAAGAAAGAGTGATAGGGGAATAATCTTCCATAGAGAGGGTAAGGGAAAAGGGGGATGGAAGGTTGGAAGAGGGGATAAGCTTAGGGGCTTAAGTCCTTGGGAATAATAATTTACTATTATTCCAAAAGGTATGTGAAATGTATTTTTTTTTAATCCTAAGTTCCTAGAAAGAGGGAATGTGTGAAAAAGGTAACGCATGCTGATGGAGTGCATGAAGCCTCATAGGTGACATGTGTCGACCCAGGCACATGAAATTTAACCCAATAATTGATCTGTGATGGGTGTTCTTCCCCCATTATGCCATCTACTGTTTGCACTGAGGATCTCAGCATCTGAGATCTATAAGCCTCATGCAACTCTGAAACCCAAGGCCTCTGATGTTTTCTTGAGAAGCTGATACACCCTCTTCCCGAACTATTGAGTCTGCATTTGACTTCTACGTGAATTGCTTGTCACGCATCCTACAATCAGGTGTTACCTGAACCGTGTTGCGTTTTAGTGGCCTGTTGATGTTTCCTGGTTCCACACCCAATTTTCTTGTTGCTGCTATCACCCGTGAGTTAACCAAAATTTGTTGTTGTTGTTGTTATCTTAAACTTGCGGTAATTGAGTTGAAAACTAGTTGAAGAACCGGTTTGTCAAGATCATGGTAGAAGAGGAAGGTTGTCAGGCCTGTGAGAAACTCTCTCCAGGTGAGGCAGTCTGTCGGGGGGTGGTTTTCTCCTAGGGAGAGTCTAGTACTAGCTACATAGCTCTGAGAATTCTTAATCCGATCTGTTGTCGAGGCCCAGAGGGGAGATGAAGCACTGATGGACTATGCTTGTGAAGGTTTATACTCCCAGGTGGAACAGGCATGTGTGGAATGAGAATCTGTGAGTAGTGGGCATAAGAAGGCTTATGGGGAGTCTTAACACAAATTCTTGCAAGGGGGTGTTTCTCTTCGATTTTAGGCCCTTGGTGTAAATGCGTAGAAATGGGGTTTAAAAACCCATCAAATGCATTTTATTCAAAGGCCGCAGTCATGAGCACCAAGCGTGGTACACAGAAGAACTCCATTTCACGCTTAAACTCAAATGAGCAGACATTTTGTTTTCAACGGTGAGGATCCATAGATGCAGCAGATCAACGGTCATCAGGTAGGCCTGAGTCACAGAGTTGTCGCAATTTCGACTACCGGGACTTTGAAAGACAGGGGGTCGCTTTTCCATTGCATTGGGAAACTCTGAAACCCAAAAGACTAGTCGTTTCATCATTTCGGCTACCGGGACTTCGAAAGGAAGGGGGTCGCTCTTCCATTGCATTGGGAAACTCTGAAATTCGAAAGACTAGTTGTTTCATCATTTTGACTACCATGACTTTGAAAGATAGGGGGTCTCCTTTCCACTGCATCGGGAAACTCCAAAACCCGAAAGACTAGCAGTTTCGACATTCCGACTACCGAGACTTTGAAAGACAGGGGGTCGCCCTTCCACTGCATCAGGAAACTCCGAAACCTGAAAGACTATCCGTTTCAATAGTCTGGCTACCGGGACTTCGAAATACATGGGTCACTTTTCCATTGCATTGGGAAACTCCAAAACCTAAGATGCGAAAAGAGCCTTTGAAGATAGGCACAGGGGAACGACCAGTGGTCACTTTTGGTGACAAAAAGAGTTGCATAAAGGGTAAAAGCACCTGGTTTAGCTGCAGGAGGCGTCATTGAGTTCTGTAGGTGCCAATTCAACTTGGCCCTGACCTTGATCCCTACTAGAAGTAAATAAAGGTAGGAGGGGGTGGTTGAAACCTCGCCTCTCTCTTTAAATGTAAGACAGGGAGGTTCTGGCAGGCAGTCTACCCAATATTGTCCTGTGTGCAGGTTTCCCTAAAGAAGCCATGCCAATATGATGTCCTCGTTTGACCAAAGGATCTTGCACATGATAATTTGGACTTCAATGTATCAACTACCTTCCTGCTACCAAGATGGAAAATTTCTCTGAGTATATATACTCATTTTTTTTATTTTTGTAAGGATGGATGGTAGAACAGATCTCCCAATTGTAAATCTTTAACGAGGCCTCTGGTTCTCTGGTTATAGATTGATATTTAAGACTTCTTGTTTAATGGAGGCCAACATCTTTTTCCCCTTTTTTTCTCTGAATCTTGAGAGCCCGGGCATGGATGATCCAGTCGGGTGTTGTAATGACTATATAATGTATGTTTGATTATATTATTTTTTCAGCTCTTAATTTTCTTGAAGTTTCTCAGATCTGAGAGGATCTCATATTTGTGACTTTTCCCCCTTTTAAAGGTTGTTGAAAGACATTATGTCTAGAGAAGACTTTATTTCTTTTGTTTTTCCACCACTTACTCACTACTATGAAAAATTACTGGCTTAAATTAGATCAAGACCTCACCTGTCTTAGCTATTCCAACCGAGTTTTCTGAGTTAAAACAATATTGTTCTGAGTTACTCCCATTCATCACCCTTTATCAACAAATAGTGACATAAGCTGATGGGATTTAGGCTTACTCCTGCAGCAATACAGGAGTGACTTCTAACACCAACTTTTTTGGCACTGTTGCTTGGGACGAAGTTGAAAATTTTCCCTGGGATCGAATGACATTGAGCCTCTGATTCTGAAGGTGCATCAGACATCAGAGCCCTATGAGATTGCTACTATGCACCTGGAAACTCCATTGTGATGACTCCATTATGGTGAACCTACTATTTTAGTTGTGGCTTACAGAGGTAGACACACATGGTCCCATCCACAACTGCCTCTAGCTACAGCTAAAGCTGACTCGGAGGTGATTATTAGAAAAGGAAAGACTTCTGAAGGAGAAACTTCCACCACTGAACTAGGTAAATTACCATATCCTTTTGTAGAAACTCCATTTTCTTCTTCTCAAATTCCTAGCAGACCTTTTTCTGAAGTTTCCCATTTCCTAAATTTCAGAAGTGTTCCTGCTGAGTTTTCCCCTCCTAGCCTGGCATTGGAGGGAGAAATCCTTGTCACTCCCCTCTCCCCTTCATCTATACCTTGGCATAGACCCAGGACCACAGAATATTTTACCACCCCTCTTCTTATTACTGTTGTTATTGCTGCTATTGCACAGAGAGAATCATTTGTTGACTCAAGCCCCTTACCCTTCTCTATGAATCCCCCATTGTTCCCCCTTCCATCAGGAAGCTCATTTCCATTATCCCCTGTTCGAGCTCTTTCTCCTTCGATTTCTCCTCCACCTAATATTCCTATGGCAGAATCAAATCCCCCCATGACCAGAATAGAGGCTATAATAGTTTCTAGGTATGCTTCCCTTTTGTTACCTCAGCCTCTCAATGCCCTTCCAGCAGATGGATACCTTAAGCAACTACCCAAGTTTACAGGCAAAGGGGATATAGCTGCAGAAGAACACCTTGAAGCGTTTTACAGTTTTACAGATGATCATGTTATCATGCATGAAGACGTATGGATGAGGATTTTCATCCATAGCCTTGAAGTTGAGGCTAGAAAGTGGTTTAGGGCCCTGCCTCCTGGATCTATCGATGGGATTGAGGCTTTAAATAATTCCTTTCTGAGACAGTGGGAAGACAAAAAATACTTCATGTATTACATGACAGATTTTGGGTCTTTGAAGAGAAAGGAAGGAGAGTCCATCTCTAACTTCTCCAAGAGATTCAATAAAATGTACAATAAGATCCCCACTGAGATAAAGCCTTCAGAAGGCTCTGCTAAAATAAATTATGCTAGCGCTTTTGATCCCGATTTCTGCCTCGTGTTGAGGGAAAGGAGAGAAACTACTCTAGATCATATGCAAGATGCAGTCGTGGAACTAGAATCTAAGATATGGGCTATTGAACAACTCATGAATAAGGATGATAGAGACATATCCAGGAAAAGACTTGAAGCCTTCCCATCCAATTCCTTTCTCCTTCCCATTCACATGGACGAGGTAACTAAAGTGATAAAATCTCTTTCGGCTAGAATGGAAAGCTGGGAGATAGAAGGGAAGCCCTTGTACAGAAATCCACAAAATACTGATAACAGAGGCTTTAGGAGGCCTAGTAACAATGTGCCACAGGATTTGCTAAGGGAATAAAGGAGAAAAGATAGATATGATGAGAGGATTCAAACTCCTCTCCAAAATAGCCTAGTTGTTCATGAGGAAGGAGAGGAAATGGATGAACTCAACCCTGAAATTCACTGTATCGAAGACACTTCCCCTTTTCCCCATTTGACTCAATCTGCATATGAAGAATCCGTTATGAACATTCAAATCAATGAGTTGGGTAAAGAGGAAAAGGCCAATAACACTCCTAATAGATATCATCTCAGGTCAAAGAAGAAATAAGGGAATTTTGATAGCCATGATCAACCCCTCATAGCGAAAAGTTCTACTAAACCTGCAACAATCACTACTAAAGAAAAGAAAACTCATGATACTTTGCCAACAACCAAAGAAATTGTCTCTGAGGTAAGGGAGGCTGCTAAACCTCTTTCCTCCTTTAGTTTTGAGCACAAAATTCAAAAGATTAGAATTCTCGTACCCCTCTTAGAACTATTTAAAAATGAAGATTTCAAAAGGTCCCTCTCCAAATTGCTACAATATGAGGCCCCCCAACCTTATAAAGACTCAGTAAATATTCAAGATGACAAGCCAGAAGTCATCCTAGTTCCCATGGTAGAATACATAGATAATTCATCCCCTCCCTTCAACACATCCTTGAACATACATGATAAGGTGTTGCATAATTGTCTCATGGATTTAGGGGCTTCCCACAATCTTATGCCCAAAATAGTCATGGAAGAGTTGGGACTAGAAGTGACAAAGGATTATCACTATTTGTACTCTTTTGATTCAAGGAGTGTGCAATACCTTGGAGTCATCAAAGACTTGGTGGTCTCTTTATTTCAGTTGCCAATGAAGAGTGTGGTCATGGACATTCTAGTAGCTGATGTTCCCCCCAAGTTCGGCATGCTATTGTCAAGATCTTGGATTAAAAAACTTGGAGGAACATTACAGATGGATCTCACATATTCCACCATTCCATTCTTTGGAGGGGAACACATGAGGTTGTACAAATAAGCTCAGTTGGACAACATTGTTAGTGATGAAGCAGACCCCACCAGTCATCATATCTTTGCACTTGACACTGATTTGGGGTTTAGTTTAATGCATCTCACTGATAATCCTGAAGCCCCTTTCCAAATCAGAAAGAAACCCATATTTAATCATGAGATACCTCTTCCAACCACCTATTTTTGGAAAACGTTCTTTGATGGAGCTTCTTCTAGCGAAGGCGTTGGCACTGGAGTGGTTTTTGTGTCGCCTAGTTAGGAAACCATATCCCTGTCATACAAGCTATAATTTGAAGCTACCAATAATGTGGTAGAATATGAAGCTCTTGTTCTGGGTTTAAGGGCTACAAAAGAAATGGGAATTGAGGGGGTAGCAGTGTTCAAAGATGCTGAGATGATAATACAACAAGTCAAAAATGCTTATCAAGCTAAGCATCCTCGGCTCAGGAGTTACAAAAATGAGGTGTGGGACCTGATTGATAATTTCTTTTTAGCTTTCAACATTTCTTTTATTCCAAGAGAGGAAAATACTTTGGCTGATTCCTTAGCTGTCTCATCTAGTCTGTTCAAGATCCCTCTGCCACCTAAGATCAAATATGATGTTGAGATAAGATATAGGCCATCTGTATTGGACAATATCAAGCATTGGAAAGTATTCGAAGATGATCTTGAAATCAAAAAATTTCTTCAGGCTGTCGATGAATTTTCTGCATTGCACATTGATCAGGATCCCGATCTCGAAATTCACCCTTGCCCAGAGGTATTTTTAAATAAAATTGCTAATCACCATTTTATTCATCTGCCTATCAATCACATTCTAAAGGGACTAGTCCCTTTAGAAATACTGTTCGATGGGAATGATGTGGCAATAAAGGGTAGGTTTTCAAATGGAGATGTTGATACAGCAGAGAGCAACGTTGACACACAGGAGGAGCCTATGTTTGTCAAGTTGTCAAGAAGTTTGACCTAAGAGCAGAGGGCTGAATATACCAAGTTATTAAGAGAATTTCTTGATGTGTTTGCATGGACCTATGAAGACCTCAAGACATATGACACATCTGTCATTGAACACAAGATCCCACTAAAGGAAGAGGCTAAGCCATTTAGGAAGAATCTAGGACAGATAAATCCCATGTTGTTTCCTGTCATGGAGAGAGAAGTGAAGAAGTTGTTAGATGCCCAAATCATTTTCCCCTTGATATATTTTGAATGGGTGGCCAATTTGGTCCCAGTGAAAAAGAAAAGTGGAGAAATCAGGCTCTATGTTGATTTTAGGAACCTGAATCGGAGCTCAAAAAAAGACAATTATCCCTTGCCCAACATGGAACACATATTGTAGAGGGTAACTCCTCCATATAGGATATCCATGATTGATGGTTTTTTTTTGCTATAATCAGATATCAGTCATGCCTGAGGACAGAGAAAAAACAACCTTCACTACTCCTTGGGGCACATTCATGTATGCCAAAATGCATTTTGGATTAATGAATGAAGGAGAAACATTTCAGCGAGCCATGGACATAGCCTTCATCGGGGAGAAAGATCAGTTTGTGGTGATCTATCTGGATGACATCACAGTCTTCTCCAGGTCTAATATAGAGCATCGTTGACACTTGAGGAAAGTTTTCTTGAAATGCCAAAGGTTTGGCCTTTCCTTAAATCCCAAGAAATCTTTGTTTGCTATGAAGGAGGGGAAGTTGTTAGACCATCTAGTATCAGTAGAGGGAGTGAGAATTGATCCTAGTAGAGTATAAGCAATTCATACCCTGTCACTTCCTAGGTCTAGAAAGAAAGTCCAGGATTTTTTAGGGAAGATTAACTTTCTGATGAGGTTCGTCTCAAATTTTGTTGAGTTGGTGAAACACATCAGAACCATGCTCAAAAAGGGAAATGAAGTAAAATGGATTGTTGAACCCAGGGAATCTTTTGTCAAAATAAAAAAAGAATTGACTGAGGCACCTGTGTTGATCAGTCTTGATTATTCCAAGGATTTCCTAGTTTTTTCTTTTGCTTCTTTTGATACAGTAGCAGCAGTCTTATTGCAGAAAAATGAGGAAGGGCGAGAGAAACACATTTCCTTCTTCAGTAAGGCATTAAGAGATGCAGAAATTAGGTATTAGATTATGGAGAAACAGGCCTATGCCTTGGTGAAATCTCTCAAATCTTTTAGAGTCTATGTCTTGCACTCAAGAGTCACTGCATACGTTCCTTCAGCCTCTATGAAATACATCCTTATACAGCCTAACATAGATGGGAGAAGAGGTAAATGGATTGCCAAGATCCTTGAGTTTGACCTAGAGATAAATCCCACCAAGTTGGTTAAAGTGAAGGGTTTAGACAAGCTACTATATAAATCCAATTGCAAGGCCTTGGGGGTTAGCCTCATCAATGCTTACTCAGAAAATCAACAAGATGAGTCGCCCAACAAAATCTCTCAGGGTAGCTTATCACTAGAAAAATGCACCTGGTACAGAGACATTTTGTACTTCCTACAAGAGTTGAAGCATCATGATGGAATGGGAAAAAGAAAGGCAAGAGATTTAAAGCTCAAGACGGTCAGATATTTCATTATTGACCAAGTCTTGTACTGAAGAGACCCTCTAGGGATGTTTCTGAGGTGTCTGAACCCACAGGAAACCAAGAAAGTTATGTTTGATTTCCATAGCGGACTTTGTGGAGGGCTTCATTTCTGGAAAACCACCGCTCACAAAATTCTTAGGGATGGGTACTATTGGCCCACCTTATTCATTGATGTCTGCAAAGAAGTCATAGCTTGCATCAAATGCCAAAGGTTCTCAGGAAAGAAACCGCTCAAATCTCTGCCACTAAAGCCCATAGTAGCTTCAGAACCCTTTCAACAGTGGGGGTTGGAATTCATTGGAGAAATTCATCCTCCTTAAAGTGGCCAGCACAGATGGATCCTGACTACAACAGACTATTTCACCAAGTGAATAGAATCCTCCCCCGCCAAGAATTTTCACTGATAATGCTGCCTCTTTCAAGTCTGAGCCTCTTGTTAAGTTATGTGAGCAGTTCAAGATTTCACTAATTCACTCCACTCCCTATTTTCCTCAAGGAAATGGACTGGCAGAATATTCCAATAAAATTCTAATCAAACTCATTAAAATATTATTGGAAGACAATAAGAGGGCCTGGGATTCAAAGCTCAAATTCTCTCTATGGGCCGATTGAGTGACAACAAAGAAGTCCTTGGGCACCTCACCTTTTCAACTTGTTTATGGGATGGAGGGTGTGTTTCCCACTCAGCTCACTTTACCCGTAGTGAAATGCTTTCAAGATCATGAAGGAGAGCTAGACCATATGGTCAAAAGAATTCATCAAGTGGTGGAAATGCAACAGGTCAAGGAGAAGGTAATGGACATAGCCCATAGTCATCAGCAGAAGATCAAGAAGGCCTTTGAAAGGAAGGTCAGGAAGGAGGAATTCGAGCTGGGAGATTTGGTGCTTAAGTGGGATGTACCTAGGCAGGATAGGGGGAAACACAACAAGTTTTATGCCCTCTGGATCGGCCCCTTCAAAATATCTGAAGTATTCTTAAATAACACGTACAGGTTGAAGGATTTGGAGGGTGAAGAAGTTTTTAACATCCCAGTAAATGGGCATTTCCTGAAGAAATGTTTTGTTTGAGCCTTAGACGACTCCTCTGTTTTTGTAAATATTGTTTTTATGTTTATTTTTGGCTTGATAAATGACGTCATGGCCCAACAGAAGGCAACTAGAGTTGCAGAAGGAGTTCTTAAAGCATCGCAGGGACGACTCTATCCCCCATGAATCCTAATGTTAGCGCCAATTATTGCAAGGGGGTGTTTCTCTTCTATTTTAGGCCCTTGGTGTAAATGCGTAGAAATGGGGTTTAAAACCCCATCAAATAAATTTTATTCAAAGGCTGGAGTCATGAGCGCCAAGTGAGGCACATAGAAGAAGTCCATTTTGGGCTTAAAATCAAGTGAGTGGGCATTTTTTTTTCAGTGTCGAGGATCAATAGATGGAGCAGATTGATGGTCATCGGGTAGGCTTGAGTCATGGAGTTGTTACGATTTTGGATACCAGGAATTTGAAAGATAGGGGTTCACTTTTCCATTGCATTGGGAAACTCCAAAACCCGAAATACTAGTTGTTTTGACATTTTGACTATCGAGACTTCCAAAGGCAGGGGGTCGCTCTTCCATTTCATTGGGAAACTCTGAAACCCGAAACTCTAGCCACTTCAACATTCTGGCTACCAGGACTTGGAAAGACAAGGGGTCTCCCTTCCACTATATCGAGAAACTCTGAAACCCGAAATATTAGCCGTTTCGGCATTTCGACTACCAGGACTTTGAAAGAAAGGAGGTCACCCTTCCACTACATTGGGAAACTCCGAAACCCGAAAGACTAGTCGTTTTGGCATTTCGACTACCGGGACTTCAAAAGATAGTGGTTCTCTTTTCCATTGCATTAGGAATATTCAAAACCTGAAATGTGAAAATTTCCTTTGAAGATAGGCGCAGGGTCACAGCCCGTGGTCACTTGTGGTGACATAAAGAGCTGCGCAAAGGGCCAAAGCACCTGATTTAGCTACAGGAGGCGTCGTCACATTCTCTAGGTGCCAATTCAACTTAGCCTCGACCTAGATCCCTGCTAGAAGTAAATAAAGGTGGGAGGGGGTGGTTGAAACCTTGCCTCACTCCTTAAATGTAAGACAAGAAGTTTCTGACAGGCGGTCTACCCAATATCGTCCTATGTGCAGGTTTTCCTAAAGAAGTTATGTCGATCTGATGTCCTCGTCTGACTAGAGGAGCCTGCACACACTAATTTGGACTTCAATGTCTCAACTACCTTCCTGTTGCCAAGATGGCGAATTTCTCTGAGTATATATACTCAATTTTTGTATTTTTGTAAGGATGGATGGTAGAACAGAGCTCCCAATTGTAAATCGTTAACGAGGCCTCTGGTTCTCTGGTTATATATTGATATTTGAGACTTCTTGTTTAATGGAAGCCATCATCTTCTTCCCCTTTTTATCTTTGAATCTTGAGAGCCTGGGCATGGATGATATAGTCGAGTGTTGTAATGACTATATAATGTAGGTTTGATTATATTAGTTTTGCAGCTCTTAATTTTCTTGAAGTTTCTCAGATCTGAGAGGATCTCATATTTGTGACTTTTCCCCCTTTTAAAGGCTGCTAAAAGACAGGATGTTCAAAGAAGACTTTATTTCTTTTATTTTTCCACCACTTATTCACTACTATGAAAAATTACTAGCCTAAATTAGATCAAGACCTTACCTGTCTTAGCTATTCCAACCTAGTTTTCTGAGTGAAAATGATATTGTTCTGAGTTACTCTCATTCATCACCCTTTATCAACAAATAGTGACATAAACTGATGGGCTTCAGGCTTACTCCTGCTGCAATCCAGGAGTGACTTCTAATGCCAACATGGAGAATCCTTCTGATTTCTCTATGCAATTTTCTTGTAACCTCAACCTAGTCTAGAATTCCCTTACCTTTGGTGGAGCTTAGTACCAGCATGGGGGTGACCCACTGTCGAGCATGATGAGTAGTGAGGTCTAAGGCTAACAGGTTTGTGGAAATTCTACACGTGGTTGGTGGAGTTACTACAGTTTCAAACATAAGTATATGCATGTGTTTAATTTCAATTAAAATACATGTCTGTGATGCTTAGAATATTATCATGTATTTCATTGTGATGATATTTATTATTGATTCCATTAATTTTGTATGTTAGCAGTAATTATATGTTTACTCTGTTAATCCATTTAACTTCATTTAAATGCATAATATATACATATGATAATGTTTCCTCATAGTAGAAATGCCCAACAAGTGGGTTACATCATCAAAAGCCTCCAATAGAATATTGAGGACCTACCATTGTGGAGTATGACAAGAACACCACCATATGAACAAGAAGGAAGAGAAATAATGACGATGAAATTTTTAGCCAACATCAAGAAAGTGGAGGACGAATGCGCGAAACTTTGGGAGGAAAGCGAACAAATCTAGACAGACCTGGTAGAAGATCAATAGATTAAGGGCGTGGAAGATAAATTAAGGGAATCATAGGAAAAGGCTCAGAATTTTTCAAGGGGCCTAAAGGAAGTCATACGTGGAGGTTGAAAAGATGCAGTATTAGTAGAATATCCTCTAGCAACACTTAGGACCACTGCAAGAAGAAGCATTGAGGGTGATAAGAGAACTAGCCACCATGAAAAACAAGGAGAAATAAGAAACACATGAAACATAAGAAAAATTTGCATCCCTAACTATGCAAGATGTCAAAGAGATTGTCAAAACTGAGGAAAAAATAATAAAGGAATTTGTGGTAGCTAAGGAAGCCTCCAAAAATTTCATCCAAGGATGGAGGAGAGCGCAATGGGCCTAAGTGGCTTAGGACATGCCATAGGTTAATGTTGGAGGCCTGTTGGATAGGAATTATGGAAATAATATGCATGAAAATCCTAAGTATAAAATATGTGTGAAAAATAAGAAAAATGACTTGGGGGTGCACATGATCCAGGTGGATATTGGGCCACCATTTCCAACTCGCTCAAAATAGTTTTCTGGCAATTTTGGCAATTTACTATTTTTGGCAGTTTTTCGGGTCCTGAACTTCCAGAGCTGTTTTGAGGCCCTAAACGACATTTTTTGGGCATCAAACTCCAATTAATATTAGTCTAATATAAAGCATCATATATTTTATTAATATTTGTATTCCTTGGATAGAACTTTCTAATGATGTATCATATGCGTCAAACAAAGATCGCATGCAAACGTTACGACCCCATGAAGTTGATGTACTGAGTTACCCAAATGGGGCCCACTTGAATTTTGGCGCTTCATATCCTAGGGTTAGGTTTTTTGGATGTCTAGGGTTTTTGAAATTCTTGTTTATTGTAAAAAGGTCTTTAGAGCCTCATTGTAATCATATTATTGCGAATGCGAGTAGCATTCACATCTCCTCTCAAGGATAAGCTAACACCATTCTAGTGAGTCTTCCACTCTATAGTTTTACAATCTCTGTACATTTCTTTCATTAATAGAAATCATGTATTACTGTATCTTTGTGTTTATGGTTGCATCTCTGATACATTTATGTTATATTATTGAATATCAATGATATCTTTGTGCATTTATTTATTATATCTCCTCTCTCCTTTCATGCCGAAAATAATCTGGATCAATGGTATTAGAGCAAACTACTCTTGATCATTTTTCAGTGCATGTCCCCGACGTGTTCCGAGTATAGAAAGTTGGGTCTCGAGATTGTCTCTCTTGAAGACAATCGCTCTCTCACGCCCAAGAAACCCTCCATGGGAGAAGAAAAGAAAAATGATGGAGAAACTGATCCTATCAATCTGTTGCTTGAGAAAGATTTCACGTGACATAGGGACGAAATGATGGAGAATTTTTCCCACATCCTTCAACACCTGTCGATAAAAACATATGCATATTCATCAAATAGCCACTTTCGAAGAACCTCTCCTTTCAAGGTACATATTAATTTTGATATTCCCTTATTTGAAGGTCAGATAGATGTGTATGCCCTAGACAAATGGTTAAATCTATTAGAAGGTTATTTCTTTGTACGCAACTTTTCTGACAGGGAAAAGATCACCTTTGCACTCCTTAAAGCTCTCCTCCATGTCAAATATTGGTGGCAAAATTAGTGAGAGAAAATTTCCACAGAGGAGTCTGGAATATATGGGGCCGAACCCACTTAAGATATTTTTGTGGATGTGGTAAAGGAACATTATTACCGTGTTGGAAACTATGATGAACAGTACATGAGATGGACCACACTATGGCAAGAGAGAGGCCAAGAAGTTCCATAGTTCACCAATATATTCCACACCTTGTGCACCAAGCTGGGTATCAAAGACTTCGAATGAAATTTGGTTCTGAAACATCGTGGGGCTCTACACAGATACATCTAAATTGAAATGGATTTTCTAGACATCTCATCACTCGGTGCTACTTATTGATATGCTTCTAAAATCGAGAAGAAATTTAAGAACTAGAACAAATGGGAGTTTGGGTCTGCAAATCTACATCAACCAAAGTATGATAAAGACGACCCTAATAAACACTCTCCCGAAAACAAATCCAAGACACAGAAAAAGAAGGGTCACAGGAAGACAAAGAAGGACATTGTAAAATGGTGTGATTTCCACAAAATATCCTAGCACAACACCAATGAATGTCTCTCAAAACAATCATTGGTGGTTGAGATCAAATACAAGGAGCCGAACACTGATTCAAAATTTGACTCTGAAAATACTGGCAAAAGATAGATCATTTAATCAGACCCCACTACTATTGTTGTGACCATAGCAATTCAACCAGAAGAACCACCAGATCCTAAAGAGGGGGAGTGAATTTTTAATTCACAGATGTGGGTGAAGGGGACCCCACTTCATTTTATTGTTGATAGCAAAAGCCAAAAGCACCTCATCTCAACAGAGGTCCTCAAACAGTTGGTATTGTTGACAACACCACACCTGCAGCCATATAACATCGGGTGGCCTTGACAGGGACGAGATCTCTGTGTCAACCAATAGTGTTTATTGTCATATGACATCCAACCCTTCAAGGATGAGGTATTATGTGATGTTTCCCCATTGGATGTCTGTGATGTTGTCTTGGGCCAACAATATATGTGGAACCACCATGTTGTTTATGAGTCTCGAGCCCGTAGTGTCATTGTTTCTCTTGGAGGTCATATCTACAGAATACCAGAGTAAGTTCTGACTATTGTTCCACCTAAACAGTGCCGCAAGGTAGTATCTCATATTGCAAAATTTAGCTTCTTCACAATTTGTTCAGAAGGGGAACATAAGGACACTGCAACCACTACAACCTCACCCCAAGCACCTTCTATTAAACAGAAGGAGTTCGACAAGGTTGAAGCAAATCACAAATATTCCTTATGCACAAAGTCCTCTCATGTAACTCAACTTGTTGAACAAACTTAGTCTCAACAGGTTCATGGCATCCTTCCACAAACCACAAACCGAGTAGTGCGATGCCTCTACCAAGGTAAGCAACTCAATAAGATTCAGATTTAGCAAACGCTTCCCTCTCTCCCCCGGGACCTCAATACAGTGGAGAAAATTTCTTCCTAAGGAGGGAGGATTGATCTAGGTGGATACCGGTGGCCACCCACCTTTTAAAACTCACTCAAAACAATTTTCTAGAAATTTGCCAATTTACTATTTTTGGCATTTTTTCGGGTCCTGAACTTTCAGAGCCATTTTCAGGCCCTAAACGACAGTTTTTGGGAAAAAAACTCTAGAGAATATTAGTCCATTGTTTACAATTATATGTTTTCTTAATATTTTTATTCCTCGGATATACCTTTCTAACGATGTATCATATGTGTCAAACGAAGATCGTATGCAAAAGTTATGACCCCGAGAAGTTGATGTACTGACTTACCCAAATGGGGCCCACATGACTTTTGGTGCTTCATATCCTAGGGTTATGTTTTTGGATGTATAGGGTTTTTTAAATTCCTGCTTATTATAAAAATTCCTTCAGAGCCTCATTGTAATCATCTTCTTGCAAATGTGAGTAGCAGTCACATCTCTTCTCAGGGATAAGCTGCCACCATTATAACGAGTCTTCCACTCTGTATTTTTTTAGTCTCTTTACATTTATTTTATTAATAGAGATCGTGTATTACTGTATCTATGTGTTTATGGTTGCATCTCTGATACATTTATCTTATATTATTGGATATCTTTGATATCTCTGTGCATTTCTTTATTATATCTCCACTCTCACTTTGTGCCAAAGATAATCTGGATCAATGCAGTTGAGGCGCATTGAGGGGTACAGTGCACAGTGAGAAGAATAAAGTATAAGAATAAAGCAAGGAATAAAGCAAGAGAATAAAGTATGTGAAAAGGAAGGATGATATCTCGATGTGCTAAATATAGAAAGATGCACAAAAGTAGGAAGAACAACAATCATGGTAAAAAAACAACATGTAGATGGAAAAGCAGGTAAAGTGGTCTGAACAAAAGGTCAACTTGAATTATTATGAGTTGTAATAGGGATTATGGGTGAGAAAAGTAGGGTTTTAATCCCTAAAATTTATGTATAAATATGTAATGGGTTGGAAGAATAGGGGTTCCTCTCTTGTAGTTATTTTTTGTCTTATTCGAATGAGTCGAGAGTTCTATAGAGTTTGGTTGGAGAGAAGAGTATATGTCTGAATGTTAATGATATGTTGCAGAGAGAGTGAGGCTTGCACTGAAAAGAGAGTAGGCTAGGAGAAGGAAAATATAACATGATGTGTCTTTGTAAGTGCAGTGTACAAGCCTGAGACAATTGCATAAAGAATAATAAAGAAGCCATCCATTGTGGACGTATCCCAAAGTTCGGTGAACCGCAAATTAAATACTATATTTATTTTTATTTTATGTGATTGATCATGAATACGTTCTTAATGCATGTTATACTAGAATTAGTTTATGCGTGATCATTGTGCAATAATATGAATGTTACAGTAATTGATTTTTGTTGTAATCTGAAGTGCAATGGTAATTCATAATAGAATTCACTAAGTATCCTAAGAAGAGAAAATACAGAATACCACACATAGAACAAATAAGTAAGAATGACATAGATGTTCACCTCCCATTCCCTCACTACTATAAAAAATCATTTCATATAGCCCCAATAGATACCTTGGGTGAGACTTCACTTGCATCCAAGTGATGCCGAAAGGGTCATTATCTGAAGGGTTTTTTTGGGCAATATAACTCAGACCTAGTTTCTTAGAACTCCACGCAACAAAAATAACTACCTTTCGGGAGAAGAGAGATGGCAAGGAAAAGGTAGAGAAGTTATTGAAGGAGAAGGAAGAGGTCAAGAAACAGAGAGAGAGGATATAGAGGAATGTATAGAAACTATATAAGGAGATTCCATAGGTTCCCAGGGTGGTAGAAGCCACATTAGAGGACCATGTCTAAAACATTAGTGAATTCATTCAAGGATTCCGCACTAGAATCAAAGAATTGGAAGTGCACACCACACCAGGGACACCACCTAAGGAGAAGGAACAAAGAGAAAGAACAACTATCAACTCAGTAAAAAGAATTAAGAGCCTGGATGGGGAGTGCATGAAGCTATGTGAAGAAAAAATCAAGGTGCGGATACAATTGAAGGAGGACCTAGAGATGAAGGTTGTCCAAGAAATATTAAGGGATGCATAGAAGAAGGTGTAGAAGGCTTCGAAGAATATAAGTACAATGCCACAAGTTGAGCGCATAACACCCTTTCTGGAAAATAGGTAGGAATACAATATCATATAATAGATAAGGGAAAAACAAAAGACTGTCTAACAATGATTGGTACCCATGTAAGACGAAGCCCTCAGGGTGATAGGGGAATTGGAAGATGCATAGGAAATGATGAAGCAAACGAAGCAAGACAATGAGGATACGATCATGACCTTGATTGCGCAGGAAGTAGAGAATATTTTTGAAAAAGAATCCAACGTCAAGAAAATATTCACGACAACAAAGGAACCCTCAAAAAATTCATGGAGGCATGGAAGGGAGCAATGCAATAGTATTAAGTGGCTCAGGACGAGCCACGAGTGAATGTTGGGGGCCTATTGACATGCATTTTGAATAACTAAGTGTTGAGGAACAACAGATACATTCACAAAAGCAAGGAGAAAAACAATTAGGCATGCAAAATAAGATATATGTGTAAAAGTAGGGAGAACAACAATCAAGCATGAAAAAGCTACATGCAAGCCCAAAGGAAGCAAAAGCATGCATGAAAAATGAGTTGTAATGAGTTATAATGAGTTATAATGAGTTGTCATAGGGTTTTTTGGGGATAAGCTAGTATATTTTTGAGCCCTAAACTCTATGTACAAATATGTAATGGGTTGGGAGGGATTAGGCTACTAAGAATGAGAGATGAGGCTTACTATGAGAGAGAGTCTATGGGTGAGGGTTTGAGATAGATTTTTCTGAAAGAGGCTTGCACTACAGGGTAGCTAGGTAGGATGGAGAGTTATGTTATGATGTATCTATTGCAAGTGCAGTGTGAAATCTCAAGATGATTGCATGGAGAATAATATACAAGCCAACCATTCTAGACGTAGCCCAATGATTGGGTGAACCACATTAAATCTTGTGGATGAATGTCTCTTTTTATGTGGTTTCTCATGGGTGATATGTTTATTCATTATTAGTCTAGTTCCATCTGTTAAATTATTTATGTATAGTAATAACCGATGTTTCAGTGAATATTTTATGTTACAATATGTCTTACCATGGCACTACATGCAGAGATAATTAACTAATCAAAGGATAAAAAAAAAGAATATTGTGCACGTGGTATATAAGTAGTAATGGACATGTTGATAGACTCACATCCCCTCATCCATACATGTTGGCAACCCCACACAATTTCGTTATTTGAAAAATAAATTACATTCTCTGTAGCTGCCTTCACCTCATTCTTGTAAACATTATCATTTTGATATGATTACTGGATTAGAAAAGATATTCATTAATTATTTAAGTTTGCATTTTCATTTTGTTTTCATGTTTGATTCATGAATGAAATCATGAAGCAAACATGAAAACCTATCTTGGTATTATATTTTCTATACAAAGCTTTCTTTTTAAGGGTCATCGTGCTTATATCCAATTTGAATCCAATACTTGAATGACTTATTTTTGGATGTTTTGGGGTGTTGATATAATTTTTATATGGTTAGATTATTTGCGTTTAAATTATGAGGAGTTTTGTTTTGATATATTTTAATCCTTTGCAAACACAATGGTTGTGATAATAGTCATGGAAATTAATGCGCAACTTCTTTACCTTTTACTTAACTCACCTTGTTGGCATAGTGAATTAATGAGTCTTTTATTTCGGGTATAGGTTTTCGACTCTATATGTTAGACTTTCAAGCTCTACGACCAAACCCTCGATGTTCATTCTATGATAACACATAAGATTCATTATGGTTTTTTCCCCTTTATTCATTCAGATCTGTTCCTATCGCTCCTTCTATCTAAACCTAAAACTGTTATGAGTCATCCCTGTTACATTCTAGTCACATTTGTTATGGATCCTATTGTTCATTTGGAGGAAAATGGTTGTCAGGCATTGCTATCTCACCACGATGCAATCGAATATTTAAAGAGTCAAGGTTGGGATGCCTTCCTTAAAATATTTGAAGGCCATAACCTTCAGGTGGTGAAGGCCTTCACACAGACTTTTGATGGGTGCAGAGAGAAAATTGGGGATACCTAGTTAGAGGTAACTGAGGAATTTGTGAGTGAAGCCATAGGGATTGCATCCACCAGCGAGAAATGGTTCAAAAACTCAAAAAATCAAGAAGTACCTTGGAGCCTCTTCATGACCTCCAGGAAAATCAACTACTACGAAAAAGGTATCCCCATATCCTTGGTTAGACCTAGTTGGCATGGCCTGTTGTTCATTCTCAAAAAATTCATGACCTGTGTGGGTCGTTATGGTTTAATTGTCCTCTATCATATATGACTTCTTATGCATTCATTGATTATCAATTAAACATGCCTTTTTATCTGTTGAGAAGCCTCTATAAAATGTCTAAAAGGTATAAGAGACAGAGTGTTTACTCTAGTCTGTTCCATTATGGCTTGATTAAGATTTTGTTGATTTACCACTTGTAAACTATGGGAAACTGTTGGGATGGGTTTTTGACAAGAAATGGTTTTTCTACGGCCTTCCTGGTAGAAATCCCTAATTCAGGTGAGCCATTGATTAAAAAACATCTTGACATTCCAAGTAATGAATTGGGCTCTCTTAACAGAAAACCTCTAGATGAGACAATGCCAAGTCAGTCTTCACATGAGAAAAAGATTGTTGAATCAGAGGTAAGTGAACCTCCTGTGCCTAATTTTGATGCTGGCTAGAATGCCACTGTGAAGTCTGATGTCAAAAAATATTGCAAACAAATAAAACAAAAATTCACATCCCTAGGGTTTCAGAACAAAAGAGCATGTCGTATTATTACGAGAAAATTGAGGAATCGAAATGACACTCATTTGAGCTCGATCAGCCCGATCGAGGTCAATGAGGTCTCGGACTACGAAATAGAATATTTCCTGGCTTTGGAAGACCCAGATTGTCAAATATTTGGTCGTACTGAACCCTATAACTTTGTGATTAATTTTCCACCATGCCTCAAGGGTAAGGAGGGGTTCTCTGAAATTGGGCTTGGTCAAGGGAAAATAACAGGTAAGGTCGATACAACCTTGTTTGACTATACACTTCATCAACATATCATTCCTCCTGTACAGTGTGATGTTTGTTTACACTGGATCGAATGGTATTACACCGATATACCCATCCTTCAGGCTCGTATTAAAACACTCACAACTAAAAGTGAATCATTGAGACAAGAAAATATCGACCTCAGAGTAAACACAGAGAGGAAAGTTAAACTCCTTAAGAGGACATGGAACCTAGTGATAAAAAATGAAAACAATGTTAAAGCAATAATCAATTCTGAGCTAGCCAATGCATCTTTAGTCAATTTTTGAAATGGTAAAACAATTTTCCTCTTATTATATTCATGTTATCCATTTTGAATCGAATCAGTTTGAAATTGGATTTTGTTTGCTAAGATAGGACCGTTTCGATAAATTTTTCTAGAAATTAGTTATTAGAGATTGTCTAACCTATTCTTGTTTCGTTTTCAGGAAATAATAGATCTTGTTGCTGATCATATGGGGAAACATGTTCGATTATGCATTTGAATGATTACTATTTCCTTTTCTATTTTCTTTGTAAAAATTGTTATTAATTTTTTTAGAAGAATCAACTCAGTTATGAGTGGTTGTTAGCCCTCTATTTTTGTAATATTTTTTTATCTCATGAGATCCTATCCTATCCCAGGAGATAGGAAAATAGGATTTCAAATCACTTTAAATAATGTTCATTTTGTAAGTAAAAGGATCATCTTGGCTTGGAACAGATTATGGACGAATGATTTTCAGAACTTAATGGAACAACATATAGCATTTCGGCTTTAGACCAATGTGAATGTTGTCACATTTATGTTTTGTTTCTCTTATTTTTGAATATTAATGTGTTGTATAAATTTAGTCTCAATGACATATTATGTTCCATTGTATTCATGTTTTAAATGTTGTGCATGATTTGTTGTTCCATATGTTATGACTGTGATCATCATATCAATTTTAATATCAGGATTTTACTTTGTTGTTTAATTGATAGATAAAAATGAATGCTTTACATAAAGATTTCTCTCATTGTAATCGTTCATAATCATAAAATCATTGGTTCAGATGTGTCCACTATTCTATTCTTAAATCCTAGTTGTCAATACACACCTTGAACTTATTCAAGAAAACTTTTGTATAAGCCTACTGCAGATTTCTTTCACAGGAAGGGCAACTGATGCTTTTGTTTGTGCAGAGGCACAGACACAATTAACAAAATAATAACAGGTTAGCTTCACCTGCTTCTGATTTTTGTCGTTTTATTTACTAGTGGAATAGGACAGTCTTTGATTGGCTTCTGACCATCATTCTATCCTATTTCTAATCATGTTTTAGTTATAATTCTTAGATAGATGATTATGAAACAGAAAATACAGAAAGAAATATGTATTTTCTTTATCTTCTTTTGAGAATGATTATAAAACATCGATTTTGCAAGGCTTTCACGAAATCGTGTAGCCTATAACTATTATGTTCATAAATGACATATTTATATTTATCTTTCTGCTTAAATATATATATATATTTAACATTAGTTAGTTTATTTCCTTTCTTTAGTTTAGGAGCCTAGATTGGGTAACGAAGCCATCAAACCCGTCAGAATAGGTTACACCAAATGTATTGGGTTATTTAGACAACCTTGGACCAGACCTATTCTTCCAGTTGATGGCCTGTCAAATTTTCCCATTAACACTACAGAAACTTGGTTCCTACAGTCCCAGTAGATACCTTGGTTGAGACTTCACTTGCATGTAGGTGATGTAGAAAGGGTCAGTATATGAAGAGTTTTGTTGGTTGGGTAACCTAAATCTAGGGTATTACAACTGCGCTCCAACAACCGTTTTAAGGAGAATTATTATATTCCTGATATTATTATTATTTATCTTTAATAATAATATTGTGGGGCATGACATACACCCCTCCTTCAAGGAACTGTTGATACTGAGAGGGGGGTGAATCAGTATCAAGTACAATTTAAAAAAAAGTTCAATTTTATACTTAAGCCATTCAATTATATCCAATGAGAAATGAACAATAGTATAAGAGTTAGACCAATACACCACAATACACCATGCACAATATATGAGAAATAATCAATAGTTATTGTTCAAGGGATGTAATGACTTCCAAAGGTAGCTACAGCTTCAAAAATGTAAAGGGAGGGATAAACCTCCAAGAGGAAGATACAATCCTCCAATATCAAGAGAGAGTTTAACTCTCTATCCTTTCCCCTTCCTTCCACCCAAGAATATATGAGAGATATTAAAACTTTACATTAAATCATCACCATCAACCAATCATCACATAGAACATGATAATGCTTCCTGAGACTTCTTCAATTTTTACAATTCTTCAATTATTGGAGTACTCTGATCCTATAGATAATATTACTCAATGTATTCTACGAAACTCCTCCAATTTTCACTCCTTGCATCCTCCCCAACAAGAAGTTATAGAGAGGATGGTAGACCTTGTTCAATTATGGTTTATTCAGGAGACCGAACTTGTACAGAATGCCCCGTGCTCAATATTTAACATCCAATTCTGAAACTCACACACAATATACTACCATACGTACTATTTACAATGAAAATTTTCCCACATCATTTGGATTCTCTATGACGAATTTATGACTGTTTTACCCGGAACACAAACTTATTGACTAGCTTCAGGACTAGTCACAAACCCTATCTTCCACAGAGTGTATCTCCATAATTATAGAAAATCAAAACATGAAATTTTTACCATAGGTACCTTGATATGTATTCTCAATAACATAGAAATTTCACCATCTGAGTCATTCTAGAAAATATTTTATAGAAAAAATGGTAAGATGAACTCAAAATAACATACATTAGAACACATCACCAAAATACTTCATCCTCCATTGAAATCTGGCCTTCTTTACTTCTAATTTCATCTAAAATTTGACTTGTGTATCAAATGAATGTATAATGATATTTATTTATACCATTTATGTCACTTCCTTTTAACATTAGGACCAACCTGACAATTTCTTATTTTTCATTTCTTTTCTTTAGTTATCTTTAGGGCCTACATGTACTTCCTTCTTCAATTCACTTTGTCATCTTCAAAAATCATTTCTCCTCAACCATGAGGGTCCACGTGACATGCCACATACCACCAGAAACAACATCGTGCATACTATCCATCCACAGGTCCTTCATCAATCTTATGGTCCAAAATCCATGACTAGGGTTGACATCAATGACAACAACCAATCTTCCAACATGAACTTCATCATGAAGTTATCTTGATTATGCTTCTTATAAATTTTTTATTAACTCACCATCCTCCATAAGATCCCATGTTAGATTTTGTACCTTTCACAACACCCTTTGCTGGTGCAATGTCCCCTTCCAATTAACCAACATGGAAGATGACTCAATAGCCTATATGAATCCTATAGGTTATAGTCAACAAGGAAAAAGGGAATTAAGACAGTTTATTCGGTGTCACTAGGTAAAAATAATGACAAATCATAAAATTGAAATTAAATAAACATAAAGAATTATATTTAAATGGAATTAGAGGGAAACTAAAGTGCATATTTGATTTGGTCAAAATGGGGGAAATATATAGAAGGCCCAAAGGAAGAATAAATAGAAGAGAAACCCTTCCCCTTGGAATTATGATTCGATATCTTATTGAGTTCTCTTATAGAAAACATTTGCGTTATAGTTTTTGGCAAAAACCTTCCACTACAGGTTTAGTTTTGGTGCTGCAATATCCACCCTAGCTAGACAAGAGGATGATTCATCAGGAGATCTCATTAAAGTTCATTTGGTGTTTGATTTCATACTAGAGGGATTTGGGAACAATATCGACTTGTGTAGGGTTTTTGTGGTGATTTTTAGGAAGAGGGCAAGTTTCACTTCTGCAGGTGCCAGGAGGGTTTCGCGCATCTGTAAAAGGGGTCACCTTCACAGGTTGAGCATAGGTTGTCCCACAATGCCCTGCTAGACGCCCCATAGTCGTCCTGTGAGGACCTCTATGAATGGGGGTCTGCAACCATCTAGCAGACTAGAATTGTGAGGAGCTCAGTAAGAGGGTTGAATGCAGATCAAAAATTTTGGATAAGAGAAAAGTAAGGCTTGGTGAGCCTTGGATTAGTGGACACCATAGATTGGCATCATCATAG
Organism: Picea glauca; assembly: GCA_000966675.3. Lineage (NCBI taxonomy): Eukaryota > Viridiplantae > Streptophyta > Pinopsida > Pinales > Pinaceae > Picea > Picea glauca. Next base: position 1,242,261 of record JZKD02S0511859.1, on the reverse strand, counting down.
GTTTTTTTGTGTGTTTTTGTATTATATTGTGTAGCTACTTGGAAGACAGTATATTTGTGTTCTCAATGGTATTATGTAGCTATTATTACCACCGTTAGATATCATTTTACGAGTTTTGAGGAGTTTCCATCCATAATAAGATGACATAATTATCTTCTCGATTCTTGTGTAATGAATGTATGATATGTGTTTGACGATATTCCCAATTCATAAAATATCTATCAAAAGATAATATTACCTTCATATAAGAAGAAACAACAAATTTTGGGTTGAGTATATTGAAATATCCCTTCTAGCGTAGTTGAGAACATTACAGTGGTATCTTAGATGGTGTTTCTACCATATTGTGACTACACTGATGCCTAGAAGAAAAGGGCATGGAGGGAAAACCTCTCGAGAGTCACTGAGAAAAGAAATAAAAATAAATCACATAGATTCATAGCTAGGAGGAGGAATGGGGGACCATGGTGAAGAAAACATATCACATCTATTGGAATCCATGGCCAATGAACAATGATATATGGCTATTGAGAAATGACAATTGACATGATTCATGACATTGTTCCTTACCAACACTCAAGCAAATCAAAACCTAAGAGGCTCCAATGGGAACCAATTAGAGGGAATCCATACAGGAAGTGGAGCTTATGCAGAAGGTAGTAATAATGATAACCTGATTCAGAACAAGAGACTAAAGATACCTAGACCCTTATTACCAAATTTCCTGACAGAGAAACCTATGGAGGCAGTGGAGCAACCGGATAAGGGGATTTATATTAAAACCTCATACAGGGAGTATGATATGATACATGAAGATATCTGTGAGAAATATTCCTATAGAGACTTATGTGACCTTAAACATAAATATGGTCCAAAGGAGGGGAACAAAGGAGCACATATCCCACAAAATTTTGATCTCATTCGCAAGGTGGGAAGGCTGACTATTCCACCCTTCAATGGATCAACAAAAAATAACCAGGGCATGGGTACATAAGTTAGAAACTTACCTCCAACTTAACTCGATGATCGAAGTATAAGAAATTAAGTATGTCACCCTTTACTTGGAAGGAAAATCTTACGAATGGTAGTACCATGATCTCGTGACATTAGGGCATGCCAACATCACTTCTTATGTGGAATTCAATTAGATATTGATGGACAAGTTTGAAAATAAAGAACCTAAGATACACTTTAGGGAGTTGGCATAGTTGAGGCAGATGGGTACACCAAAATAATACATTATAGATTTTCAGAGGATGGCAGTTATGGTGATAGATATCTCTCAATTGAGATTGGTGATGTTATTCATAGAAGGTCTAGATAAAAATCTAAGAATATGGGTGAAGGACTTTATGCCAATCACAATGCAAGACGCCACCATGAGATCCAAGGACATGAAGGAATTGGTCAACAAGAAGGTACCAAAAAAATCCTTCCTTTCCCAAGGAGGTAAGGATAATAAGTTTCCCCATAATTCATGGAAAAATAAGGACATGACAAATGAAGAGACTCAGAGAGAATTAAAAAGGAAGAAAGTTTTTGTTAAGAACCAAATATCAATATAACATATAAAAACCTTAGAAAAAGTACTCAACGCCTTGAAAAAGAGATAATTTCAGATAATAAGCCTCTTCGAGGGGGCAACCTCATTTTACCCCAAATAAATTTTCAAGTACAAGATGATTCAAAATGAAAATGTCTCCTTGGTATATATAGGAGACTGGGAGGTATAATTACAACTAATGTCCGAAAGCCGACATAAATAAAATAACATTACTAATATAATATGCCCCAATTAAGGGGTAATCAGCCAATATTAGGGCTTAACATGCCCCTCCCCTTGAGACAAGTGTTGTCCACAATGCTTGAGTAACTCTGGATGCTTTTGTATAAAAGACTCATCTTCCCAAGTGGAATCTTCAG
>JZKD02S0511859.1:1200321-1235802 GCA_000966675.3 Picea glauca | reverse complement strand
CAAGTACAAGATGATTCAAAATGAAAATGTCTCCTTGGTATATATAGGAGACTAGGAGGTATAATTACAACTAATGGCCTAAAACCGACATAAATAAAATAATATTACTAATATAGTATGCCCCAATTAAGGGGTAATGAGCCAATATTAGGTCTTAACACTTTTCTTCAGTTGCAAAGATCCATGGGAACCAAGTCATAGATGTATGGGAAAAGGTAATGTCCATTACATTGAGGTAGTTTTCGACAAAGAGAATGAAGGTGATGATGAAGGTATTGGACAGGACAATGGTGAGCCATCACAGATAATAGAGTGGACACCATTGAAAGATAGCTCTAAGGGAGTGACCATTGCCACCCTTTCAAGAGTCCCTAAATATTATACCCTCAGGATTACAAGAATTTTCAAAGTGTAGAGTATTATAGCATTAATTGATGGTTGAGACACCCACAACTTCATTGATGTTTCATTGGTTGCTAGAAGAAAACTCCCTGTAGAGGATTTCAAGGGAGTCAACGTGGTAGTAGTGGATGGGTATAACATGAAATGTACTTAGAGCATCATGGGAATAGAGGCTACATTCAAAAAATATATGTTTTCCAATGAATTTTTTGTCGTGGATTTAGTATATACTCATGTGGTGCTAGGAATTTTGTGGTTATACTCATTAGGAGATATATGCATGAATTATCGTGACATTAGGATGGAGTTCCAGGACTAGGATGGAAAATGAGTCATCATGAGAGGTATGTTGACCAGTTCCTCCAAGATTGTTTCTAACCAGCACATGGAGTCCCTTTTTAGAAATGAGGATGTGGCTTGCACAAGAGAGTGATTTATCACCATGGAGAAGCCATCACATGAATGCCAACATTATATTGCAGATATTCAGACATTGCTTGGAAAATATGAAAGAGTGTTTGAACCATTGTTAGGAGGGATACCAATGGATAGAGGATTTGAGAATGTCATTGAGCTATAAGAATGATTGAATCCTGTGATCAACACCCCCTAGAAGCATTCAAAAAGATTTAAACATGAAATAGAGAAGGCCATAAAGGAGTTTCTAGAGATGGGACACATCGAGTCTATCCCTAGTCCTTTCTCTTCATTAGTTGTATTGGTAAAGAAAAAATATGGTACTATGATGATGTGCATAGACTACAGGGAATTAAACAATAATACTATCATAAAATGGTACCCAATACCTAGGATTGATGAGTTGAACGATGAGCTACATGGAGAAGTAAACTTATCAAAGGTTGATATGTGATCAAGATACCACCAGATTCAGGTCGGGGAGGAGGATATCAATAAAACAACATTCAAGTGTCACTATGGGCACTAAGAGTTTCTAGTCATTCCCTTCGGGTTGACTAATGCACCAACTACCTTTCATTCATGCATAAACCATATCTTCAACAAGAAGTTGAGGAAATTTTTACTGGTGTTCTTTCACGATATTCTCATCTACAACATGACGTGGGAGGAACACCTAAAGCATCTGGACGAGATTCTCACCATCATGGAGGAAAATTCATTTTTTTCCAAGGAGGAAAAGTGTGAGTTTGGGTTTATGGAGATCCTCTATTTGGGGAACGTGATTGGTGTTGAGGGAGTAAAGATGTGTAAGGAGAATGCATAGACCATCTTAGATTGGACTAACCCTAGATCACTCATAGATCTATGAGGATTCTTTATAATATGTAGATATTACAGGTGCTTTGTGAATGGATTTTCACAATTGGTTGTTCCATTAATAAATCTCACCAAGAAAGGGGAATTCTTATGGTCATATGACATAAGTAGCATTCGAAATAATGAAGAAGGCCAGGAGAACTTTCCCCATATTAGCACTCCCTGATTTTACACATCTGCTTGTATTAGAGTGTGACACATCCAGTGAAGGGATAGGAGAAATATTGATGCAAAACCGAAATTTGATCTCTTTCAATATCAAGAAGCTAAGGGATCCTGAGAGGCTCTACCCCCAAAAGGATGATCCTACATATATTGCACATGTACAATTCCAAGCATCCACGCACATGGGATGAGATTCTTCCCTATGTTCAACAAAGTTACAATAGAGACATACATAGCTCAACCGATCACATCCCCTTTCATATGGGATTGGGATTTTAACCATTGAGTTCCATGGATGTTGCACTACCCCTTACATCCACATAGGCATAATCATCTCATGCCCAAACCGAAGATGAAAAAGCCACCTGGTTCATGTAACGAATCCATCAAATCTTCCAATAGGTTCTAGACATTTTTCATAAGTCCAATGCCAAGTAAAGATAGCGCCATGATCAACATCAGATGCCACACAAGTTTCAAGTGGGAGATAAAGTTTGGCTGCACTTCTAGAAAGAACGCCTTACAGGATCCCATTGAAAGCTTCATCCACTCCGCTATGGACGTTAAACCATCACCAAAGCTGTGGGTGACAATTATTTTGAGCTCAACATTCACCCCTTCCTTTTCTTGCACCCCTTTTTTAATGTGGACCTCGTTTGGCCATACTTTCCACTCTTATTAAACACCTTAGAGATAGAGGAGAAATTGACACTGACATAGCTCAACCCTAATTGGATGGAAAAATAATCCACTGATCATATCATGGACAAATAGTTCAATGGAACTCACCAACAAAATATTCAACTTTATCAGGTTTTCAAAGTGGGGCATCTCCTGCCCCAAGGAAAGTGGCTCACTCGGGGCCAAATTCAAAAGAAATTTCCTCATCTGATAGTGAAACTCAACGTAATGAAAACTATTGCTTGGTAAGGAGGGATCATTTATCTAGGTGGATATCAATGTCAACCCACCTCTTCCATCTATCGCACATACAACTTTTATCTTGACAGTTAGAGTTTTCATCATGGCAGTTTTTTTCTAGTTTTTCGGGTCCTAAACTTCTAGGGCCATTTTAAGGCCCTAAACAACTTTTTTTGGGTCTTCCATAGTCACACTAGGTATAAAGTTAGATTGTGATGATATAATGTATAGTCCTCATATATACCTTTACAATGGGATATCGTGCACCTAAAATGGAGATCATATACAAAAGTTACGACCTTGGGAAGTTGATGTACCAACATACCCCATCGAGGCCCACATGAATTTTGGTGCTTCATCTCCTAGGGTTAGGTTTTTGGATGTCTAGGGTTTTCTGTTTACTTGTGGATGCTAAAAATTCCTTTAGGCCTCATTGTAATGTGCTCAGACGAATGCACACAGCTGCCACATCTCTTCTCGGAGATTAGCTACCACCATTCGAGCAAGATTGTTTTCATTCTGCATTTTACAATTTCAATAGATTTCTTTATTGAATAGAAGTTGAGTTCCAGTTTATATATGTTAGTTTTATCTATATATCTATGTCAATTTTATAAATATGTGTTTCATTTCATTCCTCTCATAAATCCAGATCACTCGGGAGGAGAAAATGCCCAGAGAAATAATGGGGTTAGTATGCGCTCTGATACCACTATCAGGCCAACAATTGGTAGAAAAGAGAACTCCACATTTGATGTGTTTGGAATTATGATAATAAGTGCATAAATATAAAACAAATGATTATCGTCTTCCATAACCAAAGACACTTCCTATCACCCATGACTCTTCATATGTACATTATTGTTACAAAATACAATCCCAAGAATTACATGTTTAACAAAGTTAATAATTTGATATAGAAAATCAAAAAATGTGGTAGACAAATAATGGATAGGAACTACATGCTATTAGATTGGATTGGTTGGTTAAGAGGGGGTGGCGATATTTCCATAATTGAATTCAATTCCGTTCATAATGTTTTGTATGTAATGTTAAATAAAGTTAGATGTGATGTCAACATCTCTCGATAAATGCCAAGTGGATGCTCACATTGCAATATTTGTAAATAATAAATGGGCCAGGAATAATAGAGAAAGTCCATATTCATGTAAGTATATACTTTATATAAGTTTGTTAATGAGCTTTAACAAAAGAACAAGTAAAGGGAAGTAGACCACTAGCACAAGTAGAGGGAAGTAGACCACTAAATCTAACACGAGAGAGTTTATCTAAAGGCTTAGTTATACAAAACAAATAGATTGGATCCTTAATATATAAGAACTATTATAAAATGAACTATTATAAAATATTATGAATGTATAGCTATGTCTTCACTTATCTTTATTGAATGGAATTTTTAATTTTACTTTATTTAATTTTAGTTGTATATATATTTTTAATTCTTTTAAAAAATAATATTTTATTATTATTTTTGTTAAAAGAAATGTAAAAAATATGTAAATATTTAAAAATATCTTTTTTTTAATGCAAGATGTTATTACTATTTGTTAATATTAATAACTATAATCATTAAAGTTTGTTAATATTAATAATTATAATCATTATAATTATTAAGGTTGGTTTAGTCGAAGTTCCTTTTTTATCTTATTGTATATTTAATAAAAAAATTATAAAGATTTTTATGATCTAATAGAATATTTAAAAGTAAATAATTATTTAAATTTAATTTAGAATTTTTTTTATAATTTAATATCCATGATTTTATCACTATATAAAATTGAAGGAATAATTATTTTGTTAGATTTAACTACAATACTTTTAAATTTATTAAAATTAATGAAAACTTTAAAATAATATTTAAGAATAAATTTTAAAAATCCAAAAAATCAATATAAAATATTAATCAAATCAAGGAATCATTGATTGAATCATTTAATCAAGTTTATAAACATGTTTAATTAACATATTGTATATTCCAGAACTAAAAATTCATCTTGAAAAATGGTCAAACATTAAATGATTATATTTTTTTACAATAAAAATTCAAATTAAATGATTTCATGTAACTAGAGTTAAAAATTATATAGCATCTCAAATTTAAATGAGTTATACATCTCAAATTTAATTTTTTTACAATAACAATTCAAATTAAATGATTTCATGTAACTAGAGTTACAAATTATATAACATTTCAAATTTAAATGAGTTATACATCTCAAATTTAATTTAAAAAAAAAAATTATTAATAATATAAATCATTCACATACAAATGATACATTTTTAAAATAAAACATAAACATCAACATGATATGAAAACACATAATATCTATGAACAATAATATGAAAATCAATTTATATGTCAAATATACATTTCAAAATATACATGTAAAATATACAACAAAATAATCAAATATATACTTTTTAACAATTGGTATAAGCTACTTCTACCACTTTATCTAGAGGGATCAATAGCTTTGCCACTAAAGTTAGATGAGATGGTGGTTAGTCTATTGACATTGATAGAGGATATAGTGGTCAATCTATTGCTAGAGGGGGAGATGGTGGAGGAGTACCATCCTTGGTAGACGAATATGAAGAAGAAGATTGACAAGTAACCTTCCACCTCTTTAGTAGGTTGAGAGAACTAACACCATGACACATTAATAATATCATTTCATGTGTAAATCTCACCAATATTGATAGGGGATTAGGTTCCTACACGATCTCTCAAGCTTGTATAGGGATCACTCTATGGTGAGCCATTATTGCATATATACGATCCATCACATACTTATAAAATCTGTGATTTGGCCTACATGACATGCCAAGTCTATAGACCTAAGGTGGTTCATCTTGGTCAACCATCTCCTCATCATGTTGGGAGGAACATCCCTAACATATTTTTCATCATCTGCAAAATACTCGACAACAATAGTTATACAATTTAAAAAAAATATCACAATGAATTACATATGCATTGAATAAGACAAAAAATATGCAACTAGAATAATTAAAACATAAAAATAATATTAAATTTTGCATATAGTGGTTTATCCTAACTAAATAGTGTGTTCTCACACCTTTATTGATCCATCCCTACATATGGGTACTATATAAGATTGAGTATGCGATCATTCTCATTAGATAATAAATCCAATACTATTATTGGATAAATCCGTAAGTGCGGACACAAACCGATTTCCCTAGATCCACCTGGATCTAGAACAAAACAAGAGAGAATAATACTCTTTCCCTAGATTTTAACTGTTGAATGAACTAGGAGGCAAGAATCATGAACATACCTTATGATCGCTTCCTTGGGTCTTTGTTGTTCCAAGCTTCACTCCAATGCCCTTGTATCGTCAAGACCACAACAAAACAAACCAATCGCAGTGAAGACAATTCAATATATTCAACAATTAATCTATGTATATGATCAAGGAGTTATACAATAAAGTGACATTATCTTTATGGGAAAGAATCATATTACTGTATCATATTAAATGTGAAAGAGAGATTACAACCATGGCCTTAATGTCGTAAGGTCCCTTCCAACTGTCCTTCGTTCCCCACACACTTCTTGCTCCAAGGATTCTAAAACCATATATCTGATAGCTGCTCACAATCTATCTTGACAAAGAAAATCTCAAAGCCACTCTAACCAAGCCAAAGCTAACAAGCTCAAGAACCAACAAAGCTAACCCAAGCTAATCCAAGCTAACTTTCTCCATGAGAACTCCTCTCCTTTTATAAGTTGAAGAGGATAAGGTGAGGAGGTTAGGATGATCCTACTAAATTATGAAAGCGAGTAAGATCCAAACCATTCGGATGCCACCTCACCATAGAAGCTTCTCCTTCTAGAAGATTCGAGAAAATGCTCATTTTTCCCACGTGCTGGAATTCTCGCACCCTAGCTATAGAGAACCTGCGAGGTGTTCGCACCCTGGCTATAGTGCAACCTGTGAGAATGGGTCATTCTCGCACCTTGCCTATATAGAAACCTGCGAACTTCCCTTTTTATAAGGTTTTTACATAGGAAAAAGCAACTTTTTTTCTCTGGAGAAGTTCTTCTCCCTTCTCTCTTTAGGAACACAGGCCACTGACCCCTCTGAAGGCAACATATAGGTTTACATCATTATCGATCATAGGGATGATGAAAATAATGTGTAACAAATACCTTTAAACCAACATGCCTACATAGAAATTCTAATTTTCCCCTCTTGGGAAACATCTATCCCTACATGTGCATACAAATATCAATAATCAACCTAGGAGGAAGGCAATTGAATGTAGGTCGAGCCAATGGAATCCTCTTAATTTTAAATAAAGTAAATATCTCTTCAGTGAAGAAGAAGACAATCCTCCCATCAAACATAGCATGACAACGATCTAGAGAAGAACAAAACTATCAACAACAAAATGTCAGGGCAACTGATCAATTCGATTCTCCGAATTAAAATATGATCTGCATAGTGGTGGGAAACTAATGTTCTTTCCATCAGAGGTATAGTGTTCTAGCGTCATAACTATAAGAAATATGCACCTAACCTTATTTTAACCAAATTAATTTGAATGCAACTTGCCCCCAACAACTTAGATTTCACTAGGATTAGCGATGATCACACTAACATATCTCTACACATATTCCAAGTGACTATCTCTCATAGTTCTAGGTGGTAGATTGAGGAAATGGAGAAAATCCCCTCCTCCTAAATAACCTAGTCATCATTACTTTCTCTAATTCACATAAATTTTTTATTAAAAACATAAACATAAATATAACGTAAATAATATATATTAAATTATCATATTTAATATTTAATAAAAAATAGATTTGTTGTTTTGTAAAAACAAATTATGTAAAACTCATTGGTTGACTATATCTCACAGTCTAAGTGGTAGATTGAGGAAATAGAGAAAATTCCCCCTCCTAAACAACCTAGTCATCATTAATTTCTCAGATACAAAATTTATTAAAAACACACACATAAACATACATATAACATAAATAATATATATTAAATTATCATTTTTAAAATCCCCCTCCTAAACAACCTAGTCATCATTAATTTATCAAATACAAAATTTATTAAAAACACACACATAAACATACATATAACATAAATAATATATATTAAATTATCATATTTAATATTTAATAAAAAAATCGATTTGTTGTTTTGCCAAAAAAAAAAAAAAGAAAGATTGTAAAGCTCATCGGTGCACCTTATTTATCTAAATGCACCATAAATGGTGTAGAATTATTTCTATCGCATCATCATTGCTTCTATTGATTATATGTTAACACATTGATAAATTATATAAGTGTTTTTTAACATTTTTGGTAAGTGGTGCACCATTTCGAGAGGGGCACTCACATCAATTATATTTTTCTTGTATGAATGAATGCACCACTAACGGTACACTTGTATATTTTGAAAGACATTAACAATCATGGAAATTAAATTTATTAAATTTGATTACCAATGTGTTTATCATGTCATAGACCATGGTTTATAGTGCATCATTACATTTAAGAGTGCACAAACAAATGTGGAAATTTTACCTTAATAATAATGCACTCAACAATATGCGATATTAAATGGATGTACCGGGCATTGTACATTTGGAAGCACAACGACAAGTCCAAAAAATCTAGTGCAATTTTTATGTATGAGAGAACTGGTTATGATATCTATGTAGATTTCCAAGGGCATCGGTAAGAGAAGGAAAATATAAATTAGAGAAGGTAGATATAAATTTTAAAATTCACTTTAGTGTGCGCTTGCTATGAACACAAGCACTCGGCATGGTGCTTCTATACATTTCCTATAGCACCAAAGAACTTATTTTTTTCTAAATAAACTATATTAATGGTGCACTTATAATATGTAGGAGAGTTGTACTCGATGCCTCCAAATATTAGAAAGATCACCAAAAAATCATGGCATTGTTGTTAAATTTTGTGTTTCAAAGGTGCCTTATATCTTCCTAGATGCAATGAAGATGGCGTGTCAAGTTAATAACAAGGACACAATACACATTTTCGTGTGAGTCAAATGTATTGAACACAGTGCATAAATTTAAAAAATAATGAAAATAAAAACAATTTAAAGTGAAATTCAAAATTTTAAATTGTTAAAGTTGTAATGAGGGGATGACAATCAATTTATTTAATCTATTCCTTATCATGGAAGCATGATTGTTTTATAGAGAAAATATATGAGAATTTGGTATAATTTTACAAAATTTTAAAAAGAATCAAAATCGATTATGGAAGTGAATGAATCGAGGAATTCGACAACATGGTAGCACGAACAATAGGGTAGTTATATAAGGATGATGATGATTAGTTTTTTTATGCTTTGAAGCACTGAGAAATCTGAAAATTAAATTACAATTTCGTATATTTTAAAAACAAAATTACCATACCTTGGTGCACTCAATAGTAAGATGCATCGGTGTATTTTAATGTTCTAAGAAGACCATTAATGTTTTAAAATTGATTAATTGATGTCCCATTTGTCAGTATGTACCAATGCATGAACTAATTATTAAACACGTTGATAAGTTTTCGTAATTTATCTAATTAGAAATCAACATTGTTTAAAAAATGTTTAAACCTTGTTCTATACTTCTTACATAGAGATGCACCAATGCAATTACTATTTACAAATGCATTGGTTAGGTTTTTCCAAGAAAACAATTATGGAAAACACTGAGGCACCCTATATGTGAGTGTCCAAATGGCTAACCCTTATTCAATGTTCTTTATACTAAAGTTTTATCATGAAATAATAAAAATGACCTCTAGTGCACCTATAAAGGGAGTGCACCAACTCATCTCTATAGAAGCACACTGACACGTTTTTTAATTTTTTTTCATATATATAAAAAAACTTTATTCAATGCATCTTATATAAGAATGTGCTAGTGTTCTTATGTTTTAAAGATGCAGTAACTAGAGTCTTTTCACAAAATAATAAAAAACAACATCTAGTGCACCTATATAGGTAGCACACCAATAAAAATTTGCAACTTTTAAAATAAAAATAAAGATATTGTATAGTAAAATGTCTAAGCCTCATTTAGTGAATTTTATATAGTGATACACTAGTCCATATTAGATTCTAGAACGCACTCAATATAATATGTTTAGAATTGATTTAAACTGATATTTTATAACAAATTAGTAATAATAATTTTTAGTGTGCTTATTACTGGAACAGGTCGTTGCATCATATTTGTGAGTGCAACAATGTGTCTAATATGATTTTAGAGTATTGGCCAAAAATATTCACTAAAACCTCTAATTTCCCTACTCTCATAGCAACCTCTGCTATAAACAAACAAGGGAGAAATTTATAAGGAGGTTCTATAAAAACCTTCTATACAAGGCTTTTTCCCTGAATTGCTAGAACCTAAAAAACTTCAAACCATACAAGTATAAAACTTGAAACCCCTAAAGAACCGCAAGATTGACATTTTATTTTACTTTTCATTTTCTGGTACTCTAATACAATTTTATTTATTATTTTTTTGTTCTTAAAAAGATATTGGGCACGATTGGTATGCATAAATGTTACCATTTCTTTTAATATTTTGCAAAATAGTTTGAGGAGTTTAAAAGCTAAACAAGAAAATAAAAAATATTGATCAACGAGAACCAAAATATAATTGTCTTTTTAGAAAATGTTTGTGTTTTCTTGTTGTTTCCATCCCTTGGTTTTTGGCATGCTCTCCACCATGTTGTTTTGGTTGGTTTTTGGATGTCCTCCTCATGATGCAATATATGTTGGGAACCCCAAACTTTTTAGATGCAAGTAAGATGATATGTTTTTTCAAAGACAAGAGTTGAAGGGAAAATGGGAAACCCAAAATTTATTATGTTTTTTTTTCTTCCTTATATACAAATTGTACAAATTGTTGTGTAAATTTCGACACGACTAAGTTTTAAAAAAAATTCATAGACAAAATGAGTCTTTATTTTAAATTTACTTGCCTTTATATTAAACATTTATTTTCATTGTTTATTCCTCATGTAGGATTTTTATAGTTTCTATATAAAGGTTTTGGGTTCCATTCATGGGCGATGAACTCTAAAAGGATTGTTGTCATTAGTGGTTTGGTTTTAGCATATGTTTATTATAAGTGAAAAATTAATTCTCGATATGTTCTAATTGTTCTTAATTTATGAAATTCGACCTAATTTAAATCTAATAATAGGGAATTCTTAATTTATGAAATTCGACCTAATTTAAATCTAATAATAGGGAATTCATTCCTTTTGTATGTGGTGTTTGTAGTGGTTTGGGCCTTTAGGAATGGGTCATTAGACCAAAAAAACTTAGTTGGGCCATAAGTTCCTAGCTTTTGGCCTCAAAATGTATCTTGAAATCACACGAGGCAACTTGTTGTAACAAGTCTCTCAAAAATTATTATTTTCTAAAAATGTGTTTCAGGGTAACTTACCATATTATTTGGTCTTAATGCTCTCGGTTTATATGTGTAGATAACTCTCATCATGGATCGTCATGAGTCACCTAGGTTAGTTGGTAATAGGTAGTCTATTGATAGTGATCCCACTGGTAATAGAAGATATTCAAATGTGTCGTGCATCCATAATTGATTTTAAGTTAATTTTTTCTTTATTTAACAAACGTGCAATATACAAATTTAGTTACTATTTACATGTACCTAAATATTAAATTTTGACCAATATTAAATTCCAATGGCTTTAAACATTCTACCATTACAAATATGGTAAATTCTAATGATATTAATCATTCTACAATTACACATATTCATCATCTCAACTTTTAGTGGTAGCCTCGCCCTCATACCACCCGACCAAGTCTAGGATACATTTTGGTACATTTAACTATTCTCATTTATGTATATGCATAATTATATATATATATATATATATATATATATATATATATATATATATATATATAGATAGATAGATAGATAGATATAGATATACACAACATGTTTGTATGTTTTATTTATGTTATTTTAATAATACTGAAAAAATCATATTTTGTATTTAGTGCCCTATCCATTCACTATGCATAGCATAGTTGTCCACCTAGTAACATGATAGTTTAAGTAAAAGAAAATTTGAAGTTCTTACACTCAAAAATCGATCTATTATTTCCTTGACTAGGTTTGCGAACTTCATGTGAGCCTTCACCACTTAATTTTGGCACATTACAATAGAGTATCACTAAGCTTTTAAAGACTTTCATTACATGTAATTTATGGGCTACCAAAACCATGTGAGTGAAACCATCATTGTTGACCTAACAAATTTGACTCTTTCACCTAGCCAAGTTTAACTTAACATTCCCTCTGTTAATCCCTAAAGTTGCACTTGACTGGTAAGGGAAAGCTAGGGCATCATTGATTTTTATTGCAAAATGTTTTTGAGGGTTTTATGATTTGGCTTTGGTATACTGGTTGAAAACTGGGTCAAGTTTACAGTATGGCATGAAAATCAAGATTAAAACATTTCATATCCCATCAGCTAAATAATAGGTAGGTACATAGATGGAGTAAACCAATTCAAGAAAAGGAAAGTGAAATCTTCAATTTGTCAAATTCACAAAGTTTAGTTTCAATATATTATAAAGAAACAAGGGTATCAACTTGAAATCATTACTTGAAAAATTATCTCTACAACAAAATCTTCATTGTATAAATTAACATTCAAGAACCAAAAACATTGCAATTTGAATAATAAATTCAAGCATGAAAAAGGAAATAACAGAGTAGAAAAAAGAAGGTCTAACCATCCATATGCCTTTGCTATTAAGTGTCAATTGAATATACATGCCTTTTACAATAATCTCCACAAAAGTTTCTCTAGATCTCCAAATTTTCGACCCCCATATGGTATGTCTTCTGTCTATTTAAACTATCTATAAAACTTCCAGATCCTATTGTCTAGAAAAGATTTAAATGACTAGAATAAAAAAGTATCCAGATCCTAAATTAATTCACTCAAAATGAGCTTCTACCTCCAAAATAGTCCACAACTCAAGAGCTTGATATAACAAACATTGCCAACATTACATTTGACTCTACAAAATAGGGATTTTTTTTTAATCTGTAAAGCAAATCGAAGTCTTAGCATCTCCTTGATCAAACGAGCAACTTTTTTCCATATCTCCTGGAGAACCTTTAAACAAAATTGTAACCAATCTTTATGTTACCTTTAGGATAAAATAACAACAGTGGCTTTGGCGTTTTTCTGCTTGAGCTTCGTGGTTAACACAACATTGTGCCAGTAACGTCTGAAATTGATTTCCTTGAGTTCCTTAAGCAATGCCCTTTTCTCCTTCTTCTTCTTTTTAAGACTTTGAATTCATTCTTGCTGACGAGCATTCCACTGTTCTATCTACATCTTTTCCTTCTTTAATTGCTTTAGGTTTTTATGAAATTCTTTAATCTTTTCCTTATTAGCTCTTTTCTCGACCCTGAATCCTAAACAATCTTCAAAGAGTGAAATTTCATTTAGATTTATTGTAACACTAGGTTCCTTGGCTTTAACTTGGTATTTTGAGATTAATTCTGAGCTATGTTCTTCTTCAGAATTGGATGAATCTATAGCTCCAGGTACACCTAGTAAGTAATATGAGTCGTCCAAGTAATCTCGTTTTTCTTCAGGGAATTCACTGATGCCTTTAGCCATCTGTTTAGCCTTAGATAATCTAGTTGAAGCTCTTGTTACAGGGCCTGTAGTTGGTGTAAGTTTTCCTTTTCCTTTGCTGACGGATTTCTTGGGAAATGGGGACTTTTTTTCTCTTTTCCTGGTGCTTGTTTCAACATCCTCAGAATCATCTTCTATGATTATGCTGTTTTCTTCCTTGATTTCCAGATTGAACATTGCCTTTGAGTTCAACCTATACTTATTAGTATCCCTGGTTGAATTTCTCCGAGGTTTTTGTGATACAGAGGCACCTTTATCCATTTTTCTTTTGATTGCAATGTTCCTTTTGTTGGTCGATGGCATTTCAGACTTGATTGTAGTTTGAGCAATGAGATCATTATCTAACTCTATTTCTCCTTTGACATCTTCCCCAGGAAGAATTTCATTCTCGGGCTCCCATCTAGGTCTCTTAATTCTGTTCTTCTTAGTTACCTTGATATTAGAAGATTCATCTTTCATAGGGTTTTCATCAGAAATATCTCGACTTTGTTTAACAGATTTCCTTCCTCTTCCCTTTTTCGGCTTATTGGATTGAGTGATACGTTTTAAGGAGTCTGTGAGCCAATTCCAAGGCTTCTATAATTCGTTCAGGGCAGACATGACTAGGGTTTTAATCAGGACTTGATGGAACAAGATTCCTTTGGCATTACTGGAAATTGACTACACTTTCTTGGACATTTTTGTCAAACTTTTAAGTAGGAAATAAGGAAGATTTAAAGGGTAGTCACCATTTAGATGCATCAGTATTATGATATGGTAGATGTAGACCAATGAAAAACTCCCTTCACAGGTGATGTATCTGTGAATCACCACCAGAGTAGTGTGTCGTTCGAGTCAAACCCAGCTGCGAGGTATTCCCCTTCTCCAATCTGGATTCTACTTATCTGGAAGGAGGAATTGATTTATAAATTCGGTAACCACGTGATCCTTCTTCCACCATATTTCCCCTCCAACCATGAGCCTACAAGCCTTGGCTATAGTTTTCTCTGTCACCAACATCAACATTTTACCGATTTCAACCTCATGACCATCGAAGTTCAAAGAAAATTCCATTGAAACCTGCTCGTCATAACCTTGAAATGTGATCAGGAACTCAAACCACTCGGCGTCTTTGAATCCTTGGGCCATCTGAGGGTAGGCTTTAAGAAGTTTGGCACCTTCTAGTTCAATTCTGGTAACTTGTCTACTCCTCTTTGGCGCCATTAAACTCAATTTTGCAACTATCGTCCTTGGGTTCCAAATTTAATACCTGCAATTGTTGGTATACTCTGTTGCTTTGAATGAATACCTATATTTCTCCCTGCAAGGATGAATTAATCCAACTCGAACCGGTCACATATAATAATCATTAAAAAACAGGTGATTTTGAAATGAACCCTGCACACATGCATAGCAATTATGTTATGAACCTGTTGGATTTAGAAATGATTGCCAAACTTTTGTGGGAGCACATGAACTCTTAATTCATGAATCACGTCATCATAACTAAATCGGGATAGCAGGCGCAAGTTATGGCATGATTATTTGGCGCTAAGGGAATAGGCTTATTCCCGTAGCGCATTTGACAACTTGAAATTTGAAAATTCCAACAGCATAAAAGGAGACACTTCCAATTTAAACAATGATTTTAATAATAAAACTTAAATAAATCATCAAATATTATAATGAAAACCATGAAACATCCAAAATCTAAAAATAAAAAATATCTGAAAATAGAAAATGAGGGATGGGTAAGGAGGGTTTAGGACAAGGGTTTCTCACTAAACCAAAACAAAAATTAGAGACTAACATTGGCTCCTTCTAGGGATGGAGTTTTGATACTAAACTCCAAGAACTGCAGACCATTTCGTTTCCTTTATCTCTGATTCATTGATTCCCCTGTGACTGTCTATCTTTTATTCTCTGCATAACTATAGAAACAAGTCCATTGGGTATATGGAGTCTTTATTGAAAGAAAACCTACTGTACTAACTCTAACCTGTTGTTCCTTTAGGTGAAATAATGCTTCAAGAACCTCCCATTCACTAGCCCCCCCAAAATTTCAGTGTTATCTAAATTATGTAGGAGAAAAGTGTTATTGTTCATTACCTTGATTATCCTGAAAGGACCATACCACAGATTATTGAACTTTACGTGTTTTTCTTTATCTTCTCTCCTGGAATCCCATCTCAATACCAAATCTCCTTCATTGAAAACATATTTCTTGGTTCCTTTATCAAATGTAGCCTTGATTTTGTTCTGATGAGGAACAACTTTCTGGTTAACCTGTTCTTTGGCCTGCTGAACTTCAATGAGCTGAAAAATCCTTCTTTGCACATCATTGGGTTCTTCTTGTTCTTCTTGCAGAAAGTTCAAAACTAGAAGGCCCAATTGAGTTGGAAGGATAGCTTCTGTGCGATATACCATCTGGAAAGGATATGTCCCAATAGCTTTCTTGTTGCTGATGCGATTAGCCCATAAAGAAAATTTCAACTTAGAATCCCATGCATTTTTATTTTCTGCCAACAACTTTTTGATAATCCTTACTAGTGTCTTATTGGAAGATTCAACCAATCCGTTCCCATGGGGGTAGCAGGGAGTAGAATGAACCAATTTGATATTGTATTTATTGCAGAATTCAAGCATGGAATTTGACTTAAAAGCCTGTGCATTATCAGTGACCAACTTTTTAGGACAGCCAAACCTGGAAAAAATATATCCCTCTAGAAATTCCATGATTACCTTGTTTGTAGTATTTCGAGTCGGAATTTCTTCTATCCACTTTGTAAAGTAATCAGTGGCCATAAGAATCCACCTATGCTTCCCTGATGAAGTGGGATTAATCTCTCCAATGAAATCTAATCCCCACTGTTGAAACGGTTCATGGGCAATGATTGGTTTAAGAGGCATAGATATAAGTTTTTGCATCCGACAAATTTTTGACAAGGTTCACATGCCCTGACCTGAGAAAAAATATCTGAGAATAGAACTGGCCAGTAATAGCCTGCTCTCATAATTTTGAAGGTAGTAGCCTTCCAATGATGATGACCTCCGCAGACACCATGATGCAGATCTTGAAAGATTTGTTTAGCCTCCTTTTCGTCCACACATCTCAATAGAAAACCATTGGGATCTTTGCAAAACATGGTCTGATCAATAATACAATATTTTACAACTCTCAACTTTAATGATCTGTATTTTGATTTACCCAATTCTGGCGGAGATTGAAAATTCAGTAAGAAAAATACGATGTCTTTATACCATTCTGAAGAAACATACTCTCTTTTTATTTGTAAATCAATTTCTTTATTCTAAACAGAAGATTCCTGTGTCAGATCTGAAATATGGTATAATCCAATTGCTTTGTAATTGGATTCCGTCATTAATTTGGCTAGGTCTTGTCCCATTATCAGTTGGGTAGGATTTATGGTGAGATCGTATCCAAGATTTTGGTTATCCATTTCCCCCTCTTACCTTCACAATTGGGTTGAACCAATATTTCTTTGACTACTCTGCTTGGGACATAAGCAGTAATTTTTTATTATAGAATATACACTTTGAAATATTTTAAATCCCTCACTAAGGCATTAGTCTGTTTTTCTATTAGATCATACTTCAATTAAGAATCCCTGAGGGTTTTGCTAAAGAATGAGATAGGCTGCTCATGACCTTGTTCATTTCTTTGCAGAAGAACAACGACTATGGTATTTTCTGATGCAAATGAAAAAATCATTAACTCTTTAGAAAAATCTGGGCTACTTAGAACAGGTGCCTGAACAATAGCCCATTTGATATTTTCGAAGGATTCGCTTGCCTCTGGTATCCACTTAATTTCTGCCTCCTTTTTCAACATGTCAATGATGTATTTGATGATCTCTGCAAAGTTAGGTACAAACCTCCTTTAAAAATTAATCTTACCAATCAAGGACTGAATGGACTTTTTATTTCTCGGAATGTCGATTAGCTGAATAGCCTTTACTCTTTCTGGATCTATTTTAATTCCTTCAGGCGAAACAATGTGTCCAAGAAACTTACCTTCCTCCATGGAAAAATGTGATATTTTTGGATTGAGTGATATGCCGTACTTCCTACATTTCTCAAAGGTCTGCTTCAAATGTTGTAAATGTTCTTCATCTGATGCTGAAAATACAGTGATGTCATCAAGGTAAATTACCACAATCCTATCTTTCTCTCCAATGAAAGCTATATCCATATCTCTTTGAAATGTAGCTCCAGCGTTCATCAACCCAAAGGGCATCTTTTCATACATAAAAGTGCCCCAAGGAGTGGTAACATATGTTTTCTTTTTGTCTTATTCCATTACTGATATTTGATTGTACCCTGAATATCCATCTAGCATAGAAATTCTCTTTGCGCAAACAACCTTTTGTAAGATATAATCCATTCTTGGTAATGGATAATTTTCTTTCAGAGAACACCTATTTAGATTCCAGAAGTCTACACAGAGCCTTATCTCTCCGTTCTTTTTCCTGACGGGCACAAGGTTTGCTACCCATTCTGAGTATCTTAGTGGCACTGTGATTTTTTCTTCTAGCGGCCTCTTCAATTCCTTTTCTATTATTGGTAACAGTAGAGGATTGAATTGTCTGAATTTTTGTTTTACAGGTTTTGATCCAGGTTTCAGAGGGATTTTATGCAGAATAATTTCTGTATCAAACACTTTCAAATATTCATAAGACCAGGCGAATATATCTAAATATTGTTTCATTAATTCAATATATGCTTCCTTTTTCTTTTTTGATAGTTTCCTGGATACTTTTACTAGCCTGGGATTTGCATCTGAACTAATGTCACAGTCTTCCACCTCTATTTCTTCTGTTTGAATAACAACCTTCTTGGAGACATCATTATGATCGAACAACCTTTCTAATGGAACCAAACATTTAGGCAGATGGTTTGTCTTCAATTTGATGATCTTGTGCAACAATAGTATCTTGAAGAATTTCTGTAGTGTGTATTTCTTCTTCTGCATCTTCATCATCTTGATCAATTAAAATATTAGAAAACTCTTCAATGGTTTTCATAAATCTCTGAATTTCTTCATCATCTTTAAAAACATGCCAATATTTTATATTATTTGGAATTGAAGGTTTGTGTCTGACTTCAATGTGAAACTTCAGATTAGGAAACATCAAAGTTTTAAAATTGCTTGTTGCAAATGCCAAAGAATCAACCTACTAATTTAAATCCCTATGAACAAAAGTAGTATTGAATGCCAAGAAGAAATTATCCACATAATCCCACACCTCATTTATGTATTGTTTCAATCTTTGTTGTTTGGTTTGATATATGTTTCTAACCTGGTGAACAATAAGTTCAAAGTCTCCAAAAATAAACAACTTATTTATTCCCATGTCTCTAGCAGCTTTCAAACCTAACAACAAAGCTTCATACTCACTGATGTTATTAGTGGTGTCAAATTCAAGTTTATATGACATTGGAATAACCTCCTTGGTAGGGGAAATGAAGACAATACCAGGTCCAGAACCTTCTTTAGAACAAGCCCCATCAAAATACATTTTCCAAACAAAATGGTCTTCACTATCTTCACTATCTCCTACTACAGTTATTGACTTTCTGACTGATACTTCTGCCATTTCCTCATCCATATGAAAAATAGAAGAACCTAGATCATCTTCTACAACATATATAGGGTGATTAGTAGGATTATCATGATCACTTACCAAATAAGATAGTATGATTTCTCTATATAATCTCTGTTGTTCGCGACCAAAAATAGGGATGGTTGCATAGCTTAGGTCCATCTACAAAGTGCCACCTACCTTGAAAGAAGCATCCCAAATTTTGGTGGTATGTCAGCCACGATAACATCTAACACCACACTCTTCATAGATTATTGGGAAAGAGTTATGACCACATCTTTCATAAGCCCGAGACATTTGAATTTGCTAGAATCAAACGAATATAGATAATGATATGGTATAGTAATGTCTAACCCTAATTCTTCCATCACCACCTTAGGCATGACATTATGCGATGCACCAGAATCCATTAAGAAATTATGCAATATCTTGTCATGGATATTTAGTGAAATGTAAAAAGGTGGAGAGGCATCAATTTTGTCTTCAATGTGAGGTCCAATAGTAATGGCAGGGTTTTCATCTTCAAGGTTGACTGTATCTGAGAAGGTAACATGAGCTGGAGGTTCTAGAGCCTTAAGGACAGTTTTTCTGAATGGTTTTGTTTTCAGAAGTTCTAATAATGGTACTGGAATCTTGATTTTGTTGATTTCATGTTCGAGATTGAAAGCAGAGATATTTTTATCTGGTTCCCTTATATCAGTAGTGCTATCTTTGACAGGTTGCTTCAATGAATGATCCGCTTGAACATTAGGAATACCTTTGATTGCCCCTGTCTTACTTCAAGTAATGGATTTCTTTGTAGAAATAGGTATATCTACTTTAGGTGCTTGGGAACCAGATCTGAGACTGTATCTTTTCCCTGTAGGTTCATGCTAGACAATCTCCTCTCCATCCCCTTCCTCAAACTGATTTGCAATCAAAGTATCTTCATATTCTTGTCGTGTTAAATGTAAAGGAGACGAGTCAGAATCAATCAAATGAACTATAGAGTCTTCTTCTGTACCATCATTATCTTCCTCCTCATCTACTACATTATTCTGAAAAGGAGGTAACACCTTTTGATCATCTTGATTTTTTCTTTCTCTTGGTAAAATTTGGGGTACATTGTTTGGTCTCCTGAATTGATTTGGATTTCTATAACCTCCCTCTTGTGTAGGTCTATTGGGTTTTTTTTGTTCCATATTCAACCTTGCCATCTCAGATGTCAAAGTTTTCAACATCTTAGTCATTTCATCCATTTTAATATCAGATGTTGAATTAGAAGATGAAGGTAACTCCTCCTTTTTCTTTTTTCTATCTCTGTCACTTCTGGATTTCAATTTTTCTGCTGCTAATATGTTTGATTACACCTCAATAGCTACATCTTGCATTAGGCTGAGGGTAGTGGCTCTTCTTTCCCTTAGCAATAAGAAAAATTCAGCATCGAATGCATTGGCAAAAGTGATTTTAGCTGATGCGTCAGAAGGTTTTATCTCCTCTGGAATTTTACCGTACATCAAGTTGAACCTTTTGGTAAAATCAGGAATTGATTCTCCTTGTTTCCTCCTTAAAGCACCAAATTCAGTAAGGTAATACTGAAAATCTTTTTTATATGCCCATCGACTTAGAAAGGCCTCATCTAAAGCTACAATATCAGCTATTGAGTTAGCAGGCAAACTCCTGAACCACTTTCTCGCTTCCCCATCTAAACTTTGTACGAATAATCTCATCCATACATCAGCATGCTCTACATTAAAATTTTCTTCAAAACTATAAAACAAACTCAAATTCTCTTTAGTAGTAACTGATCCTTCTCCATTAAATCTGGGCAAATATCTCATATAATCATTTGGTGGAAAACCATACATGACTTGCGGAAGTACCAGGGGAGCATACCTAGCTGCAACTATTTGGTCCATTTTGTCTGGGACCATATTCGCTGTGTTTAGATCTTCTGGGGTAAGCAAGACTGGTGATGCTGTGGGTGAAACAATCCCTTGTATATTACAACTTATATGTATTGTCCCTAAAACTTGTCTTTCAATAGATGGAGATTTCTCTTCTGGACTTTGATCAACTAATGGACTGAGAAACAGAGGATTATCAAAATAACAATAATGTGTTCTGAAATATTCAAATGAGAAAGATTCACAAGATGATGAAGAAGTCTATGTTTCACTCTTAACACTTGTGATGGGAACTCTAAAATTTCCAGTTTCAGACAACAAGTATGGATATTCCTGTTTAATAAGTTCAATAAGAAACTTCCTTTGTTTTGAACTTAATTCTGGAACATTTTTTGGGAATGAAACTGTATCAAACTCAACAACCGGCTTAATGTCACTTTCAGGTTTCAAATCTTTATTTGCTTGGGTTTTAATGATTTCAGAAGATTCTGCCTGAGATTTTTTTGAAGATAATTTCCCTTTTGAATGTGAAGACTGACCAAAAAGAACTTTAGGCTTTCTTAATAATTTTTCAGGATCTGGCACTGCTGCTACAGGCTCGAGATCTAGATTTTTCCTTGTTACTGGTCTCTTATTTGATGGTGGAGTATTTTTTGGAATTTTAGGTCCTTTATCTTCTTTCTTAGGAGCCAAAATTGCTACATAGGAGTCACCAGGTGAATAATCACAGTCTTTAGAAAATGTCCAAAATCTTGTTCACCATCAAGATCTGAATCTAAACTTGTCGTTTCCCCAAGGAAGCGATCTTCGTTTCTTCTCTCCCTGGCAACGACACCAAAAATGTTACTCCCTAAAGTTGCACTCGACTAGTAAGGGCAAGCTAGGGCATCATTGATTTTTATTGCAAAATGTTTTTGAGGTTTTTGTGATTTGGTTTTGGTATAATGGTTGAAAACTGGGTCAAGTTTACAGTATGGCATGAAAATCAAGATTAAAACATTGCATATCCCATTGGATGAATAATAGGTAGGTACATAGATGGAGTAAACCAATTCAAGAAAATGAATGTGAAATCTTCAATTTGTTAATTTCACAAAATTTAGTTTCAATATATTATAAAGAAACAAGGTTATCAGCTTGAAATCATTACTTGAAAAATTATCTCTACAACAAAATCTTCACTGTATAAATTAACATTCAGGAACCAAAAGCATTGCAATTTGAATAATAAATTCAAGCATGAAAAATGAAATAACAGAGTAGAAAAAAGAAGGTATAACCATCCATATGCCTTTGCTATTAAGTGTCAATTGAACATACATGCCTTTTACAATAATCTCCACAAAAGTTTCTCTAGATTTCCAAATTTTCGACCCCCATATGGTCTGTCTTCTATATATTTAAACTATCTATAAAACTTCCAAATCCTATTATCTAGAACAACTTTAAATGACTAGAATAAAAAAATATCCAGATCCTAAATTAATTCACTCAAAATGAGCTTCTACCTCCAAAATAGTCCACAACTCAAGAGCTTGATATAACAAACATTGCCAACATTACATTTGACTCTACAAAATAGGGATTTTATTTGACTCTATAAAGAAAATCGAAATATTAGCATCTCCTTGATCAAACGATTAATTTTTTTCCATATCTCCTGGAGAACCTTTAAACAAAATTGTAACCAATCTTTATGTTACCTTTAGGATAAAATAGCAGCAATGGCTTTGGCGTTTTTCTGCTTAAGCTTTGTGGTTAACACAACATTGTGCCAGTAAATTCTGAAATTGATTTCCTTGAGTTCCTTAAGCAATGCCCTTTGCTCATTCTTCTTCTTTTTAAGACTTTGAATTCTTTCTTACTGGCGAGCATTCCACTGTTCTATCTACATCATTTCCTTCTTTAATTGTTTTATGGTTTTCTGAAATTCTTTAATCTTTTCCTTATCATTTCTTTTCTCGACTCTAAATCCTGAACAATCTTCAGAGGGTGTAGTTTCATTCAGATTTAAAGTAACACTAGGTTCCTTGGCTTTAACCTAGTATTTTGAGATTAATTCTGAGCTATGTTCTTCTTCAGAACTAGATGAATCTATAGCTCCAGGTACATCTAGTAAGTAATCTGAGTCGTCCAAGTAATCATGTTTTTCTTTAGGGAATTCACTTATGCCTTTAGCCATCTCTTTAGCCTTAGCTAATCTAGTTGAAGCTCTCGTTACAGGGCCTGTAGGTGGTGTAAGTTTTCCATTTCCTTTGCTGACAAATTTCTTGGGAAATGGGGACTTTTTTGCTCTTTTCCTGGTGCTTGTCTCAACATCCTCAGAATCATCTTCTATGATTATGGTGTTTTCTTCCTTGATTTCTGGAGTGAACATTGCCTTTGAGTTTAGCCTATACTTATCAATATCTCTAGTTGAATTTCTTCGAGTTTTTTGCGATACACACGCACCTTTATCCCTTTTTCCTTTGATTGCAATGTTCCTTTTGCTAGTCGATGGCATTTCAGACTTGACTGTAGTTTGAGCAATGAGATCATTATCTGAATCTGTTTCTCCTTTGAAATCTTCCTCAGGAAGAATTTCAATCTCTGGCTCCTATCTAGGTCTCTTACTTTTGTTTTTCTTAGTTACCTTGATATCAGAAGATTCATCTTTCACAGGGTTTTCATCAGAAATATCTCAACTTTGTTTAACAATTTTCCTTCCTTTGCCCTTTTTCGGCTTATTGGATTGAGTGATAGTTTTTAAGGATTCTGTGAGCCAATTCCAGGGCTTCTGTAATTCTTTCAGGGTAGACATGACTAGGGTTTTAATCAAGACTTGATGGAACAAGTTGCCTTTGGCATTAGTGGAAATCGACTGCACTTTCTTGGACATTTTTGTCAAACTTTTAAACAGGAAATAAGGAAGATTTAAAGGGTAGTCACCGTTTAGATGCATGAGTATTCTGATATGGTAGATATAGACCAACGAAAACCTCCCTTCACAGGTGATGTATCTGTAAATCACCACCAGAGCAGTGTGCCATTCGGGTCGAACCTAGCTGCGAGGTATTCCCCTTCTCCAATCTAGATTCTACTTACATGGAAGGAGGAATTGATTTACAAATTTGGTAACCACGTGTTCCTTCTTCCACCATCTTTCCCCTCCAACCACGAGCCTGCAAGCCTTGGCTATAGTTTTCTCTGTCACCAGCATCAACATTTTACGGATTTCAACCTCGTGACCATCGAAGTTCAAAGAAAATTCCATTGAAACCTGCTCGTCGTAACCTTGAAATGTGGTCGGGAACTCAAACCACCTGGCGTCTCTGAATCTTTGGGCCATGTAAGGGTAGGCTTCAAGAAGTTTGGCACCTTCTGGTTTGATTCTGGCAACTTCTCCGCTCCTCTTTGGCGCCATTCAACTCAATTCTGCAACCGTCGTCCTCGGGTTCCAAATTTAATACCTGCAATTGTTGGTATACTCTATTGTTTTGAATGAATACCTGTATTTCTCCCTGCAAGGCTGAATTAAACCAACTCGAGTTGGTCACATATAATAATCATTAAACAACAGGGGATTTTGAAATGAACCCTACGTGCGTGCATAACAATTATGTTCTGAACCTGTTGGATTTAGAAATGATTGCTAAACTTTCGTGGGAGCACACAAACTCTTAATTCATGAATCGTGTCATCATAACTAAATCGGGATAGCAGGCGCAAGTTATGGCATGATTATTTGGCGCTACGGGAATAGGCTTATTCCCGTAGCGCGTTTGACAACTTGAAATTTGAAAATTCCAACGGCATAAAAGGAGACACTTCCAATTTAAACAATGATTTTCATAATCAAACTTAAATAAATCATCAAAGATTATAATGCAAACTATGAAACATCCAAAATCTAAAAATAAAAAATAGCTGAAAATAGAAAATGAGGGATGAGTAAGAAGGGTTTAGGACAAGGGTTTCTCAGTAAACCAAGACAAAAATTAGAGACTAACACCCCCCTTTAAACTTGACTCGGGGTTTTCCATGACGAAATCTGACCAAACCACCCTCAAAGTCACTTTATATGGGAATCCCATATGCTCTCCCCTATCCACCCTCAAAGTCACTTTATATGGGAATCCCATATGCTCTCCCCTATCACTTAGGTCTAAGTCTCGATGAAATTTCAAACACAAGGTATGTATGCCTAAAGAGGGGGCATGCATGTCTAATGAGGTCTTAAACTCACATGCCCATTTACTTTCAACTCTATTAAAATCTTAATTCTTTTTTTTTTTTCATTGTTGCTATCCCAACCATCATCCTCTAGTATTGCCATTGTTTTGACCTCCAACTATTCCTCTAGTCTTGCCATTGTTTTGACCTCCAACTATTGATTTTGGCTTCTTGGTAAATCTGAGGTCTTGCAGATATGAGCTCTTTCATGATGTCCATTCACGCATTTTGCAGAGCATCAACATCTATGAGCTCTTTCCTGATGTCCATTCACGCATTTTGCAGAGCATCAACATCGGCTGCCACATCAACCCTGCTCTCCCATGCACCGATGAGCACAATATTCCTCTTTTCAGCATAGAGACCTCCTCTCAACTAAGATTGTTTCTACCTTGGGGAAGAATGGGCGGGTCTCCACTTGTCTGTGCCTCTTCCAAATCAGGATTTATCCTCTGCGCCACTTCCACAGTTCTCAATCTCGTTTCTATGCAAACTTAGGCACAGACTGGCTTATATATGGTGGCTCCTTTATTTTCTTGCTCGTAGTTGTGTCCACCAACATGTGAAGGAGTCTTGTTATAAAAAATGGATGTAATTGCGATAAAACGATCAAACGATCAAACGATCAATCAATCTATAGTCTCTGCTTCTCTCACACCTGTAATTGCGATAAAACGATCAATCAATCTATAGTCTCTGCCTGCAACTACGATAAAACGATCAAACAATCTAAATTCTTCGCAAATTAAGTACAATCAATTTAATAGCACATATGAAATTATAGTAGATTGATAACTCTACTGTCATCGATCTGTACAACAATTTAATAGCACATATGGAATTATAGTAGATTGAAAACCTTACTGTCATCGTAACATGGTATTTTTTTTTGTGGTATGCTTTTTATATATAAAAAAAGCAGGGTAGGGTATGTGTATCTTAGTAGACTTTATCAGTCAAATTACTGGGCAGAGTGGGGTTCCTTGTCCCATAAACAAGAGGGTCTCATATACCAATTTGATGTGCTGACTTGACCGTGACCTTAAAAATAGATTATTATTATACAACTTGAATAGGCCTAATAATTAAGAACATGTAACGTGACCTTAAAAATAATAAATTATTAGATAAATATATATATATATATATATATATAAATGTACACCCAATCTTTTACAACACATGGCACAGCAGCATACAAAACAGAGTGTTTTCCTCATTATTTACAGTTTTGCCTACTCCATTCTATAGCCATGCAGCAACTGTCGGAGTTCCTTACAATGCTCAGCAGCAGGGTCCTCCCACTCCATGGATCATTGAACTCTGCAGCTGCAGTGGAGATTGTCGCAGCTGTATGTACAATCCAACCCTCATTCTTTTAAATATATATAGTTAGTTCTAGTCCAATGGTTCGAACTAATTATTTCAAGGAAGAGTTTTGCCTTCAAATATTTAATTTAGTTCAGAAGTGGATTATCAGCTCTTATTGTATCTCATTGTAATATTTCTGAGTCTAACAACATTAACATTGCAAACATTTCTATGTACAATTAATTAACTAACGTTGTCATGAGTATTGAGTATTGCAGGTTTTCTGACATGTCAGTGCCCCTGCATTGCCGTTGGACAGATTGTCCAGATAGTCGATGGCAATGTTGTTTAAAGCTTTTACACTTTAAATTTTTTTAACCATTAAAAAACAAAAACGTTTTTACATTTATTTTTTAATTTCTTTCTACAATATACATATACTCTCTTAGCAGACTGATATACAATTTACGCACCCCATGTTATTCGTATTCCTACAGAACAGCGCGCCAAATTCAACTTAGTAGAGTAACCTGAAATAAATTATAAACCTGAAAGATGTATTGACATGGGACTTACAAGCTTCCTTAATGATTCTATGGATGGATGGACGCATATAGGTTGCATGATACAACCAACAACAGGAGGCCTTAAATGTATTCATAATCATTTTTATTTTGTTTTCATTTTATCTCAAAATATAGATTGATGTTAAATTTGTATTTTATTTATAAGAAAGGTTGTATGGCAGTAGTTGGAAAATATATACTGAGCAATGAAACTTAATATAACTAAATACATATGTAATGAATAGTTTTTGTTAAAAGATAATACATATAATAGAGAAGATTAACATTATTACTTAACCGGACAATGATAAGAATAAAGAAAAAAAAAGGTAAAAACACATTTAGCACAACCACTTGTAAAAAAAAAGCAAAAATGTAAATTGTTCAATGTGCATTTAAACTTAGTAAATAAGTGAAATGTTCAATGGGAAGGTTAGCATATGGAGCAAATTGAGTATTGTTGAGGCAAAAACATTTAGCATAAGACTCTGTAAAAGATAAACAAATATGTAAAGTGTTCAATGTGAAGTTAAACTTATTAAATAAATGAAATGTTCAATAGGGAGGTTAGCATATACAAAAAACAAATAAGCTAAATGTTCCAATACAAAAACAAGACCAGCAACACATGAGTATCTTATGTTGTCATTTGCATCTTCAAAGCATTAAAAAAGAGTAAATTGTATTGTCTAAAAAGATAACTAGTAGTGTAAGTGCCTATGCGTTGTCTATTTAGAATTTTTATGATGACTCATAAGAAGTGGGTTGAAAGCCTTTCTCTCTCTATGGACAAAAAACCAAAATACTAGAAAAACTATCATAATAAATTAGTTTTGTGGTCCAAAGCACTTCACCGAGGGTGGTGTCTGTTGCTGGGTGTGCTCCAGGTTGGTTTTGACTATATTAGTTTCTTTTCCTGCAAGTTCTTCAATCTTTATGTCCATTTCCCATAGTTGTTGTTTGACGTCATCCAACTGCAAAATGATCTCCTGGTGGGCCTTGTTTCATTACACAAGAACCTTGCCCATGAGAGTTTTCAGGAGCCAATAGATCTCAATCGTTTTGGACTAAAGGGTATCCCTTGCTCGATGGGTTCCTGGATCCGGAACGTACGAATTGATATTCACTTCAACCTTCTCATTTCTAATTAAATGTCGTAGATCTCTGACATCATCATTTTCCAAGTCCAATTCCTCTTAAACCTCCATGGGTGTATGGACTTCATAAGTTGCAATTGTGTGGTCAATGCAACTTCATCTTTTCGAGTAGATGCACTACCTCTGCAACTTTGAGCTCTTTGCCTTAACATGCCTCACATCATTGGATGGTCAAGAGGGTGAGAGATGAGCACTAGAAGGACAAGGGAAGTCACAGAGTGAGCAATGTGGGAGGTCGATGAGCACAAAGAGGAGGTTGAGAAATGACAAGGGAGAGCGGAAATTTGAGAAGAAAAATGAACTCGTTGTAGGGGAAACCATCCTAGATAAACACTGCCTAGAGCGCTCCACCATGAATGATCGATTAGCAACTTTGATTTCAAAGTATTTCGGAGACACGATTTCAGGACAAAGGAAGCATGGGCGAGAGAGGTTAAGATCGCTCGTACGTAGGTGAGAAAGGTCATGAGAAGTGTCATTAAAGAGGAGAAACGCCGAGTTATGAAGATGGTTTTCATGGAGGGATGATGGGATTTCAGATGTGGATGGGCCCCAAGATCCTACCCTTGTCTTGTCAGTCCTCCTTGTCACCTAGTCTGGGTGAAGAAGGTAAATTGTTCAATGCGAAGTAAATCTTGCAGAGCTTAATTTGGGAAATAGTTGATTGAGTTGATGAATTGTGTTTGTGGTTGATTTCTACTTTAGTGGTGGACTATGCATTTTAGAAATATTATTAAGATCATGACATATTTATTGCAAGATGCCATAGCAATAGGAGGGGAACAAGAGATTGAAAAAGGAATGATAGAATAACTAAATATTTGGTTTGACTCTTTATATTGTGTGGACATAAAGGACACTTGTGAACTTGTGGAAGCTTCACACATAAAAGTAAGTAAAAAGTGTGTGTAGGATAGGATGTGTGAGAAGCGAAGGACATAAATTTCTCCATAGAAAAGATAATATTTAGCATTAGACTATGTAAAGAAAAACAAAAACATGTAGCACAAAACTAAGTAGAAAACAATATGCAGAGGTGAGGATGCGCGAGAAGCAATATAAAGTGTGTTGAGGTCAGAATTTGCTGGAAGCAATGTAAAGTGTGTGACAGTTAGGATGTGCTGGAAACAATGTAAAGTGTGCATGGGTTAAGTTTTGCAGTAAACAAATGGGGTAGATCTCCTTTCACAATAGGTGTTTCTTGTCCACAACCTTGAAATTGACAATAGTGTATCAAAAATATGGTCACTAGTATGGCTGTGTGTCTAAGAAAATTCCAGAAAAGACAATGCGTGGAGGAGTGAAGAGATGAAAACAATGCAAAGGGAGAGGAATTCTCAAACTTCCAACTTAATAGGAAATTGTTTTATTTTAATGAGAAGATTGGACCATTAAATAGAAGACCAATAAGAAAGAGACAAATATATCTTTTCACACATTGCAAAGAAAATAAAATTGAGGAATTACTTAGAGTGAATAAAGGGAAAGATGAAGAAAAACAAATGTAATGGACGCTTGACTTACCCAGAAGGAAATGTTTTTTTTATTTGTATTCAACTAGCTGAGAATGCACTTGAAAAGCTATACTAAGATCGTAACATGTTCATATTATCATGCCAAATAATAGTGAGGGGAATAAGAGATTGGATAATAAATGATAGAATAACTAAATGCTTGGATTAATTCTTTGTTTTCTGTGGAAGTGAATGTGTGCAGAGAAATAGGGAAATCGTGAATTTGTCAAAGCATCGCACATAAATCTAGAAAAATAAAGTGTGTAGAGGTTAGGATGTGTTAGAAGAAAACGGGTTGTACTTCTCCTCACAAGACATGACATCTAACATAGAACATTGTAAAAACAAGTAAAACATATAGCATAAAATTGTGAAAACTATGTGTAGGTGAAGATGCAAGGGAAGCAATGTAGAGTGTGTCGAGGTCGGGATGTGCCAAAAACAATGTAAAGTGGCAGAGGCTAAGATGTGCGGGAAATAATGAAAACCATGTGCAGATTAGAATTTGTGGAAATAAAATTCGGTAGAGTTCCCTATACAACATATGTTCCTTGTGTAGAGGGTTGAAATTGACAGTGGCATATCAAAAGTGGTTACTGGTATCAGTTGGTTTTTTTTTTGGCCAAGGTTCAAAAAATATAATGTGAATATGACTAAAGAGATGAAACATAGTGAAAAATAAGAAGAATTCTCAAACTTCCATGTTAATATGAAAAATAGTTTTTTAACCGAACCTTGGAAAAGACAATGTGCAAAAAAATGAATAGATGAAACATAGTGCAAAAGCAGAGGAATTGTCAAAGTTCTTCTTAATAGGAAAACTACTTTTGTAAATGACATGAACGGAGAATAAGACAATATGGAGGAAAGTGTTGGTCTACTAGAAAATGTTCAATCACCATTTTTTTATCTCTAAGGATGTTTAAGTATCGAAAAGAACTAGAGCAAAACAAATCCTCCTAGATTTTTTAAAACAATTAAATGGGGCAGTATAAATTATCATCATAGAAAATTAAAACAAAACCTAACAATGGAGTTGGTTTTTTAAGTAAACATTCACAAATAAATAATTTTTTGAGAAACGATCAGGATGTATTCTATTGAATATTCACAATAGATACAAAACTTACAAATCATAGAATAAAGGTCAAAATAACACTTCACATAATGAAAGTAAATATCCTATATGCACATAAATTAACATGCTATTTAATTGAAAAATAATAAAGAGTGAACAAAAAATTGACTATTCAACTTGAAACTCGAAGTATGGAAATTCGGTGACCATATATGCTAAAACAGTTCTTCGACAAGCCCCAAAAAAATACAATTGTCTTTTAAAGAATCTCTGTAAAAAATATAAAAGTAAAAAATAGCATTTTGCAGAATGAAAGTAAGTATCCACATATGTAGAGAACTTAACATGACATTTCATTGAAAAATCATAAGGAGTGAACACAGAATTGAAAATCTAGTTTGAAACTCAAAGCCTCGAAAATCAGTAGCCATCTATGCAAAAAAAACTCTTACGCAAGATAAAAAAAATTACATTATTTCCTTTTAAATAATGATTGTAAACAATAAAGGAGTTTGTCCAAATGGACTAGGATTGGGGATCCCATGGACTATTAAATAGAATAAATACCTGGAAGAAAGAATTAAAGATAGTTAGAAACCAGTCTTAGGTCTTCATAGGTCATAAAACAAATAATTCTGAGCAATTACTAAGTCACCAAAATAAAATCATAGCAAAAACATATGTAGTGGATCCTTGAGTACTTACCAAGAAGGAAATGTTATGTTACTCTAGTTTGTCTATTTTGGTTGTGTATGTGTATCTATAACATTTGTTGCTTTGTGATTCTATTGAAGTAACTGTCTGTGATAGCTATTCTGAGTTAACAATATGTTCCAAGGCATTCTTGACCCAATGATCAGTATAGTCCTTGATTGGTGGGATGGTGATTTCTTGCTTAACTTGAAGCACAAAATTATCCTCCTCTAATTCTTTACACTACACTAGGAGTTGGTGGATGGATGACAAGGGGTACTCCTTGTCATTAATAAATGTAACAAGCCACCAGTTCATTTATTCTTCAGGAAACTCCATGACGTTGTCGAAGTCATTAGATAATGAAGTATTCATTGTCACCAAGTGACTATCAAGTTCCTCTTTAGTGATCATGGTTGAATTTCTGAAAATTTATGGACCCTGTAGTTCATTAACAAAATCAAATGATTTTAAAATAGCAACACATCTCCTTTCATTAATTTTTTCGCAAGTAGCAATTGCATCTTGCAACATTTTTACTTGTTCTTCCTAACCTTCCTTTACTTTCCATATTCTTCTAGTTGAGGGTAGTCCCTACTAATTTATTTTATGTTCAATCATACTAGTGAGCCATGTGATCACTGTATTTAGCTCATTTTTGTAGTAGGCTTCATCATGTTACAAATATCTTAGAAAATGTCTAGAAAAACTTGAAATCCTTTGTGGAATATCACATAGACTGGTGTTGACCTCCCACCCCTGTCCGATTATATTGAGTATTTCTGTTAATGTTATAAGAAACATAGATTTTGAATCCATTAAACAATTGAAGCACTTTCTTGATTGGGTTTGAGGTTCCTAGAGTACTTGGAGGATTTTGTTCTGTTGGAAGTATCACCAATGAATGGACAAAAAGTGGCTTGGTAGTGAGTGCCTCCTCAAGTTCACTTATTCTTTTATTCAATTTGATGGTTTGCAAATCTTTTTCCGAAATTGAATTGGGAAGAGTATCTCCTATATAATTATGTATCTGCATGAGTTTAGATGGTGAAATTGCTGAGCCATCGACTACTGACCTTAATTTTTGAACCACCTTTCCATTTTTGACAATGACCCTCTCTATCTATAGCTTATTTTCCTGCTTCTTGTATTAATTATTGTTTAGTGTCAAGGACTGGTCCTCAAACAACATGGGTTCCTCTATTGTGAGGTCCTATGTAATCTTTTATTTTTCATCAATTCTTCGATCTACCTAATCTAGTAGCTTTGTTCTATCAATCTCCATATCATCAAAATTTCCTGGGCTTCGTTGATCTTGCGAATTGTGTCTATTTGGGCTTTGTTTCGTTTTTTTCTAGGACACTGTATGTTCCCATTCAATATTGGCATGAGGTGGTTTCTCTCCACCGTCACCTCTAGAAAAACTACCATTACTCTCTTCTCCATTTACCTTTTGTTGTTATGTTATTTTCCTAGAAAAGGAGCTCTTACGTGTCTGGGGATTGCAAGAATACTAGACATTAGTAAAGTTTCTTCTCCCCCTTTGTCTTGGTTTGTTGTGAATTCTAGTATTTGAACTTATTTTTGTTGACTAGACATCACTCCATGCATTGTTGTCATTTTTCTAGGGATTGCCACCAATTTCTTCATCAAATATCATGAAGAGGTTGTAGTACATTATCGATGCTAAATGTCACAAGAACAAACCCTCTAGGTCAAAACCCCCTAGGGGTTGTGCTTATTTTAGATTAAAGAGATTACATGTTGTTTACACTTCTTTTATATGCATCATATTCTTTAATATTGTGTCCCCAAGTGGAAGAGTAAATGTAATGAATTGTTTTTTTCTATTATCGTCAAACAAAATACAACAGGATTTATACTTGCAGAAAACTCTCCGGACAAACTATCTATCATAGAAAAGTATTGTTAAGCCCTATTATTGGCTCACTACCCCTTAATTGGGGAATATTAAATTAGTAATGTTATTTTATTTATGTAAGCTTGATTCCATTAGTTGTAATTATACCTCGTAGTCTCCTATATATACCAAGGAGACATTTTCATTTGGAGTCATCTTGGAATTGTACATTTATGTGGGCATAAGGAGGTTTCTCCTTCGAAGAGGCTTATTATCTGAATTTCTCTCTTTTTCAAGGTGTTGAGTACTTATTCTGAGGTTTTTCTATGCTATATTGATATTTGGTTCTTAACATATGGTATTAGAGCTCAAGGTCTTGGGGTTTCGCTACTACATCTGAGACACCTTGGAATTTTAGCTATAACTTGTTTTGTACAATGTTTCAGAAGGAAAGGCTTGGAGGATATTTAGTATACAGATCAAGTTGCGTTGGGTTAAAATTTTATCTCCCAAGGACTTATAATTTTGGAGATACAACCTGTGCAAGATATGGTTCTGGAGTCATCCTGAACTGAATCATTGCAGAATTTTCGCTATAATTTTTTCTCTATAATGTATCAAACCCTGAACGCTAATGAATATTCACATAAATTAGTAAGTTCTCTGTGGTAAAAAATTCAACTTATGGGTCATCTTAAATTTGTAGATACACCTTGTGGAAGATAGGGTATCTGACTAGTCCTATTGACTAGTCTCAAGAATCTGTTCCAGGTAAAACAATCATAACTTATTCCTAGAGTATCAAAATTGAGTTATACTAGTTTCATTGGATAGTGGACAGTCTGTAGTATTTCTGGTACAAGTTTCATAATTTTATATCAACTATTTTGTGCGGGGCACGCTATACAAGTGACATCTCTCAAAAAGGCCAAAAATCAACAAGTTGTGGGGAAGTTATTGTAAATTCCACTTGGAACATCAAATTTTGATCATACCTATGGCATTGTAGAGAATAAATATTAGGGAAATACAAAAAATAATGTTTCATACCCATAAGGATCGAAACTTTGGAGATACAGTAGAATAAATATTGTCTAGTAGAACCACCTCAAAATCAATGTTCAAAAGTAATACTTGGCCAACATGCCACCCAAAAAGGGAACTTCTACACCAAATAATCCTCCATATAATCGTACATGGACTCTTGATGAAGGTGAAGAAATGTGTAGGGACATAAATTATTTACAAAAGAAGACAATAACAAAAGATGAACTACAAGAGATGATGGAGGGTTTAAAAAGGGAGATCATGGAAGGATTGAAAAATTTCATAATAGAGAGGACACCTGAAAGTGAAAATGTATCCCATGAAATTCATGATGTGGACACAAGGAAGGTGAATCAAGAATGGAGAAATTCCAACTTTGAGTTGAAGACCAACCATGTTCCTAAGATCGATATGAGGAAGTTTTATGGCAAGGACCCAATCACATGGATACTTCATATGGAGAAATTCTTTGATCTACATAATGTGCCACATACACAAAAGGTACGAAATACTTCTTTATATTTAGAACCCAATCAATTTGTATGGTATTGATGGCTTTGTTCTCGCAAATCACTCGTAACTTGGAAAATTTTCATGGAAGAAATGATAGCACACTATGATGATACAAGGAGCAATGACTTCTTTAGCCAATTGATAAATCTCAAGCAAAAGGGTTTAGTTGCAGAGCACCTTGAGAACTTCCAAAGATTGAATATAAAGGTAACAAATTTTCCAGATGAGCACTTGATTGATGTATTCATAGGAACTTTAAAGGATAACATTCAACATGAGTTTCCCCTTTGGGAACACAAATCATTGGAGAATGCATTTAAGGTGGCAAGAAATGTTGAAACTAAAAATATGGCTATAGATACTAGAAGGACCAATCCCAACATCTATAGAGAGAATAATGCTACTTCTTCTAAAACACCTCAACCTACAAGGTTGACACCTCAACAATTGGAGGAAAGAAAAGCAAAAGGTTTATGATTTAATTGTGACAACAAGTACAGTAAGGGACATAAGTGTGG
>JZKD02S0511859.1:1164151-1178841 GCA_000966675.3 Picea glauca | reverse complement strand
ATGCGCTCTATTTATCACTCATTCCGGACCCCCCCTTCCATTAAAGGCAGAATGGATGGGGGGGTCCGGAATCCAACGCTGACCATAGATTTGAGCGCTCGATCCTAAGCTGCCCAGATGCACGTGAGTCTTATCATCGATTCTGGATACCCCCCCCCCCCAGTTAAAAGCAGAACGGTCGGGGGGGTATGGAATGATCTGTCCACCATAGATCTGGGCACGATCATCTAGACCCTTGATACCTGATCGAAGCATAACTGAGGGTGGGAACAAAACATGTGCTTAGAAAACTTTGGCTAAATGCTTTTTCATGGGTTTTCTCCAAACTTTTCATGACTACACCACCAAGGGGTTAGTCGAACAACATTGAGGTATCCAAATCATGGTGCAACATTAATCATCAAACTGGTTATTATTGAAATGAAGCAACAATGCAACTAACCTATGTTCTAACCTAGTTTCCTATCACAGTTAACCCAAATTAGACTGTTGGGCTAAGAAATTACTCTACCCTAGGGCTATCTAACTAGGATTAGACAGTCTGGCCAGATTTATTCACTAATCTAACCTAGACAATTTGGCTAA
Source organism: Picea glauca (assembly GCA_000966675.3). Taxonomy (NCBI): domain Eukaryota; kingdom Viridiplantae; phylum Streptophyta; class Pinopsida; order Pinales; family Pinaceae; genus Picea; species Picea glauca. The sequence continues at coordinate 1,178,256 of JZKD02S0511859.1, read as the reverse complement.
GATTAAACTGTTTAGCCAAACTCATTCACTACTCTATCAACATCAATTTAAAAAGAACTTGGCCATGCTTGAAAGGTATGGACCAAGTTACTATTATTGCATGGGGCTTTTATTGAAATTCTTTTATGCCCTCTTTTTTTTCTTTCTTTTTTATTTTTTCTTTTCTTTTCTTTTTCTTTTTTCTTATTCAAATTATTTGCAGAATGAAAAATCATTTGTCAACAAAAAAACAATAGACAAATAATATCTTAGTCACCAATTGATCCTATAACGTATAGGATGATAACAATACCTATCATTTTTCAACAAAATATTTTGACCCCACCCACCCATTTTTGGTTCCCTCGTCATCATGGCCCATACCCGTGGCCAATACTTGGAAGCTCGCTTCAATACCTTGCAATCTAATCTCGCAGAGACCCAACACAAAGTGAGACAACTCAGTGCCAATATTTCCACCATAAAAAAAACATGCATTCCTCCATCGTCACCTCATTGAGGAACTCAAAGAAGACCTCAAAAAAGACATTACTACCCATCTTGAATCTATCGCTTCGATGATCTTCACGAAGTTGCATATCCCTGCAGATCCCCCTTTATCTAACTGAACTTTTCATACCAAAGTTGAAACTTCCTCTCATTCCCATAATTTTCAGCCCCATCACTTTTAGCATGACCTATGCCTTCCATGTGTGGATGTGACCAAAATTGATGACTTGGATCCCATTGGTTGTGTAAATCAAATGGAACATTATTTCTCTTTGTATGACATTACATAAGATTTGGCCAAATTCTATTATGGTGTTCTCGATCTAGATCAAGAACATTGGTAATGGAGAAAAATTGTCCGTCAAGGTTATGTTGGTTGGACACATTGTGTGGCAGAGCTTTATGAATGCTTTGACACTAACACCAACCATTTAGGCAGTTTGAAAAAGTTGAAACAATCTGGCACAGTGGAAGACCTTACAACTTCTTTTGAGCGATTGGATTTTCATACAGAGGGAATGTCTAATGTTTTTTTTCCAATAATGTTTTATCATTGGCATCAAGGATGATATTCGTGCCCATGTCCTCATGGCTCGGCCTCAGAGTTGGGTGGAGGCTACTAAAAGATCTAATAAAGAACAATAGGTTGTCTCTTCTCAAAACCGAAAAGCCTCCTTTATTCATCGCACTAAGCCAGTAAATACCACTCCTCCTTCTACTCCACTATAGATCCAAAAATTGACCAGGGTTGTAATGTATGAATGTCAACTCAAAGGCCTTTGTTATAATTGTGATCACAAATATTTTCCGAGACACAAGTGTAAGGAACAAAAGATTTTTATGGCCATCTCGGAGGACGTTTTAGAAGAGGATGTTGAAGCTCCCCTTGTGTCCATGTCACCTAAACCGACTCACATAAACACTCCCTTAGACCCTCCCGAAGTAGAATTGATCATTTCCCTAAATTCTCCCACTCGCTTCTCTTCTCCCCAAACCCTCAAGCTTATTGGCTACATCAAGAATAGGAAGGTCATCATTCTTGTTGATAGTGGAAGCACCCATAATTTTATTCATCGCCGCATTTCCCAAGAAACTAATTGATATATCCATGTAGTCAATAATTTCCAAATCATGATTGCCAATGGTGGTTCCATGAAATTTGGAGGGCATTGTGAAAATGTGTATCTCCAAATTGGTGACTACCACCTGAAATCTCATATGTTTGCTATCAACATGGGTAGTTGTGGCATTGTCTTGGGTGTAGAATGAATAAGGACTTTGGGTACCATTCTCACGGATTTTAAGGAATTAACCATGCAATTCAACCAGGAGGGCCAAAAATATAAGTTCCAAGGCATCACCGTCAGTTCCCCTGACATCATTAGTTCCCATCGCATGGAAAATCTGCTCAAAAAAGTTAATTCTAGTGTCATTGCGGAACTCCATGCCATACAAGCAACTGAGACACCCTCTGTGCCGCAGGACCTCCAATCTATCCTCTCTAAATATCAAGTGGTTCTTTCCACTCCCCAGGGACTCCCTCCTTCTCTTGGTGTTCATGATCATTCCATTCCCCTTGTCCTAGGAATCCTTCCTCCCAATATCCATCCCTATCATCACCCCTTTTCCCCAAAAAATGAAATTGAGAAAATGGTTCAATAACTGTTTAACATAGGTGTTATCCGCCCTAGTATGAGCCCCTACTCTTATTCTGTGGTCATGGTCCTTAATAAATAATTTTCTTTGCGCATGTGTGTTGACTTCCACGCCCTCAACAAACTCACCATTAAAGAAAAATTTCTCATTCCTGTATTTGATGACGTCTTGGATGAATTGAGTGGCACCCAATTCTTTACTAAACTTGATCTTCATTTTGGCTACCACCAGATCCGTATGAAAGAGGAAGACATTCCTAAGACTTCCTTTATAACTTATGAGGGCCACTATGAGTTTTTGGTCATGCCCTTTGGCTTGTGTAATGCTCCCTCCACTTTCTAAAGCCTCATGAATCATGTCTTTCTTCCTTTTTCTCCGTCATTTTTTCTTATTTTTCTTTGATGATATCCTCATATATAAAAAAAACTGGAAATACCAACTTTCTCATGTGGATCGAGTTCTCCATCTATTCTCTCAGCACCAAATTTTCCTGAAACAATCTAAATGTTCTTTTGGTACCTCGAAAGTCGAGTACTTGGGTCATCTTGTTGGCAAGGTCAGCGTCAGGGTGGATCCTAAAAATATTGAAGCTATGAAAGACTAGCCTCACCCAAAGACTCTCAAAATCTTATGTGGATTTATGGGCTTAACATGTTATTATCCCAAGTTTGTTAAGAATTATGGAAAGATTTCGACACATCTCACTACACTCCTTCAAAATAATTCTTCCACTTGGACTCCAACAGCTTCTTAGGCTTTTCAAACATTGAATATGGCCATGGGCACCACTTCAGTCCTGGCCCTTCTTGATTTCACAAAGACCTTTGTCATGGAATGTGATGCTTCAGGGAAAGGAATCGACATTGTCCTTATGAAAGAGGGTCATCCTTTGGCCTTTACCAACAAACAACTGTCTGAACAAAATTTCAGCAAATCAATCTATGAAAAGGAAATTTTGGCCATTATGCATACCACTGATCTTTTTCACCCTTATCTATTGGGGCAACGCTTCTAAATTAATACAGATCATCAGAGCCTCAAGTATTTTATGGAACAACACATTTCCTCCCTAGAGAAACAAAAATGGGTGACTAAGCTCTTTGGATATGATTATGAGATAATTTACAAGAAAGGTAAAGACAATGTGGTTATAGATGCACTTTTCTGAAAAATATGAAGATGATGGGTCCCTTTTTTCTCTCTCCTTCATTGTACCATATTGGCTCCAAGTCATTTGCCAGGAATGGCTACACAATCCCAAAAGTTTGCATTTGATACAACAATTGCAGCCCAATTCTCCAGTTTCCCCAGGGTACTCTTGGCTCCATGATGATATTCGATACAAAGGTCATTTGTATTTAAGTAAATAGTCAAAACTTAAATCCACGATACTTTCTGAGCTTCATGCTACACCAAGAATTGGGCACTCAGGGTTTAACAAAACCTATTACAGGGTTAAACGTTATTTTTTCTGGGATGGTATAAAACATGATGTTCATAATTTTGTGGCTTAATGTGATGTGTGTCAACACAACAAGGGAGAAACGGTCAAATCTCCTGGCACACTACAACCACTTCTGTTTCCACCTGCTATTTGGCAGGATATCTCTATGGATTTTATTGTAGGCTTACTTAAATCGGGAAAAAAATAAATAATCATGGTGGTAGTTGATCGTCTTTCCAAGTATGATCATTTATGTTCTCTTCAATACCCATTTACAACATCCAATGTGGCTTAAGTTTTCATGGATCAGGTTTTCAAGCTTCATGGCATGACACATTCTATTGTTTCCGATCACGACCCAACTTTCAGCAACAATTTTTGGCAAGAATTGTTCAAGCTACAAGGCACCCAATTGCATCTCAGCACAACTTGTCATCCCCAGACTGATGGTGAAACTAAGTTGTCAACAAGTGTTTGGAGACATATTTGAGGTGTTTTTCCTTGGAAAAGAAGCATTAGTGGGATCAATGTTTACCACTAGCTGAATGGTGGTACAACACTTCATACCATATAGCTACCCACATGACTCCTTTTGAAGATGCAAATATACAAAATCCACCTTCAGCTCTCTCATATTGTCCAGGTGTCTCGAAGGTCTAGACGATTGACCAAACACTTATAGTTCGAGAGGCTATTCTCCATACCCTCAAAGATAATTTGGTCATGGCCCATACTCACATGAGGTGACAAGAATATCAAGGTCACTCTGAACATCAATTTGTAGAAGGGGATCAAGTGCTTCTTTGAATGCAACCTTACAAGAAAAAATCCCTCAAGGATGACCATTTTCAGAAACTGGTGCCCTAATTTTATTGTCCTTATACCATTCTCAAGCGTGTGGGCCATGTGGCCTATTAGTTAGGTTTTCCCAATCATTCTAAGCTACATCCTATTTTTCATGTTTCGTGCTTAAACAAGGTGATTGGAACTAAGTTGCAAACTCAAACCAACCTTCCCGAGTTGGATGAATAAGGCTCCATTTGGCTACATCCACAAGCATTTTTGTACCAGTGTGAGTGTCGCCTGCATCAACGAACCATCAATGAAGTGCTATTCCAATGGAAAGATACAAGCCTAGATGATGCCACTTGAGAACCAACTACCATTCTACAACAATTTCCACATCTCAATCCTTGAGGACAAGGTTGCTTTTAAGGGGGAGGACATGTTAGGGACCTAAACCCTCACGTAGGTAGAATCATATGTTCTGATGTAACAAAGTTCAATATTAATAAGGCCTATCAATAAGGAAGAATAAGTTGAATGTAGGAAGACCTAATAGAAGCTTCCTCTTCTAGAAGGATCTTCCTCTAGATGTTTCTTTTGATAGACATATTTAGTATAAATAGGAGTCGAAAATTTTCCCTTGGATATTGTTGTAATAGAGCTCTTCTTTGCTGGAGGTTGCCCCCTCGAAGAGGCAAGTGAACAATTATCTCAGTAATCGAAGTGCTCTCTCTAGTGTTATTCTAGTATCATTTTGGTATTATTGTGGTGTTATTCTGGTTATATTGTTTTTCATCTTCCATTTATAACATTTTATTTTTGTTCTACATGCCATTTATATATGGAATATTACATATTTCAAGTGAGAATCACATGCCTTTTTGTTTTGTGACAACATTTTCTTGATAATCTTGATCAAATTCTTGTTTCAGGATTCGGCTAAACCATTTCCTTGTGGGTAGTAAGTAGTAGAGTGTCCAAGATCTATATTATATTTTTGAAAAAATTGAACCAATTTGATAGTGTTAAATGATTGGGAATTAGTAGTGATAATATTCCTTAAGAACTAAAATCTATCCAAGATATTTTCTTCAAGGAACTTTATGATGACTATGTCAGTTGTTTCCCTTGTAGGAATGACTTCTACCCATTTTGTGAAGTAATTGGTAGTTGTAAAAATCCTTTTATGTTGTCCACTTTAATTTGGATTGAATTCACCAATGAAATTCAATCCCCACTGCTAAAATGGTGTCTCAACATTGATATGCCTTAGTGGGAGGGGAAACAACGTATGTTTCCATGCAAACATATATCATTCCACACATGCCTTGACCATAGAATTCACATCAAAAAACAAAAAAGGTTAACGATAACAAGCTAGGAGGATTTTTTAGGCAGTGTCTCTCCAAGTATAGTGGCCACTAAGCACTCCTTTATTAAATTCAACGATAATTCCTTAAGTTTCCTCTTCAGTGAGGAAATTGAAACAAATTCCCCCTAGATATCTCCAAAAAACATTTTATCCTAAGATGAAACATTTTATGGCCTTTAGTTTGATAGATCTAACCTTGTCTTTATCTTATGTTGGTGGGAGTCTTAAATTATTTGTGTATTAGATGATGTCCTTATACCAACTAGATTGAGAAAATTTGGAGTTCATATTCAAGGATGGTTCTTGTATTTCATCCATTCTATGTTTTGCTAATATAATTTATGTTGGCAGTGCATTCATGCCTAGATATTTGTAGTTGGATTCAGGAAGGAGTTTATCTATCCCTTGTCCTATCACTAATTATGTGGTCTTGATCTCAACGTCATACTCCTGAATTTTAGCAATAAATTTACCTCTTTTTCCTTCACTGTCAGGCTATATATGGATGTCATTTATACAATTGGTAGGAACTTAAGCAAATAGTTTAGAATGACATACTTAATCTCTGAATGATTTCAATGATTTCACTAGGGAATATGTGTGTTTCTCCATGTGGATGTACATTAATTCAACATCTCTCAAGGATTTTATTAAAAAGGCTATCAAATTCACCTAATTCCCTTCATTTTTTTTCAATAATATAGTAGCAATGGTGTGCTCTAAGGAAAAAGAGAAGATGAGGAATTCCTTATCATAATTTGGGTTGACTAGAACTGGAGACTCTCTCAATGCTTCATTGATTTACTGAAAATACTCTTTAGCTTCAGTAGGCCACTTGAATTCATGATATTTCTTCAACATGTCAGTGATATTTTTCATCATTTAAGAAAAATTTAGAATAAACCTCCTAAGAAAAAAAAAAAAATCCTAGGAAAGACTGCACTTCTTCTTGTTTCCAGGCAAGGAAATTTGTTTGATTTATTCCACCCTTTTTGAATATATCCTTCCTCCTCCCCTGGATACTATATGGCCCAAAATGTTTCCTTCTTTCATGGAAAAATTAGACTTTTTATGATTCAAAGAGAAACCAAACTTTCTACATTTCACAAAAGTCTACCTTAAATTCTTGATGTAATCTTTATCTATCTTTGAGAATACAATTATGAAATCTAGGTATATGAAAATGAACCTATCTTTCTCCCCCACAAATGCTATGTCTGTGTGTCTCTTTGAAAAGTTTCCCTTGAATTTATCAAACCAGAAGGCATTTTGTCATACATGAAAGTGCCCCAAAGTGTTGTAAATGTTATCTTTCTCCTATATTTTAGGTGCATTTCCACTTGGTTATACCCATAGAAACAATCCATCATGGAGATTATGTTTAATCCTACCACCTTCTGCAAAATTTGATCTATATTGTGCAAGGGGTTGTTATCCATTAGTGAGTAATTATTAAGATTTATAAAATCCACACAGAGCCTTATTTCTCCACTCTTCTGTCTTACAGGGACCAAGTTGGCCACCCATTCAGAGTATCTAAGAGGAATTAGAATATAGGAATCTATTAATTTTATCACTTCCTTCTCAATAGTGGGCAATAGAAGCGGGTTGAATTTTCTTAGATTTTTCCTGAAAGGTTTAGTACCAGGCTTGAGGGATATTATATGTTGTATGATGCTAGTATCATAAGTCTTTAAGTCCCCATACTTCCACGAAAAAACATTCATATATTCTTTGAAAAGATGTAAGTATTCTAGCTTATGCTTAGCTGGAATATATCTAGATAACTTGATATACCTGTGATCCTTTTCTATACCAATGTTACAATCCTCAATGGTGTCATCATTAGGGAGTAAATTTGTCTTGATAGGTATATCATTTCTATCAAACAATTGTTCTAAAGGTACCAACCCCTTTGGAATGAAATTGTTCTTCAATTGTAGGACTATATGACTAGCCATATAATTACTAAATTCATCGATTGTCTCAGTATTTTCCCCAATCATCTACTTAGTCTCTTTTTCATCATTTGATTCCATATGAGTGTTCACAAATTCATCTATTACTTCCATGAATTTCTTGATTTGTTGGTCATCTTCAAAAACTTGCCAATAATTGATATTATCAGGGATGGATGGTTTGTACCTCTTCTAAATTTCATACTTAACTTGGGGAATGGTTGGTGGCTTAAAAACACTTTCTTCCACTGCTAAAGAATCATACTTCTGATTCAATTCTTCGAGGATGCAATAATATTGAAAGATTCATAAAAAATCTCTATCAAGTCCCATACCATATTTCTGTATGACCTCATTCTTGGATGCCTTGTTTGATATAGGCCTTTGATTCATTGCACCACTAACTGTAAATATCCAAACACCACCAACTTGGTAATTTTTATTTTTCTTTCACCCTCCAAGCCTAAAATCAGGGTCTCATATTCAACTACATTATTGGTGGCTTCAAACTTCAGCATGTAAGACAAAGGAATTTATTTCTTAGTGGGAAAAATGACTATTACACAAGCCCTCAACCCTTCTTTTGAATATGCCCCATAAAAATATATCTTCCATACATCATCCATCTCTGTGGTAGGTATTAAAAGAGGATTTTCAGCAATAGGGGATTTACTATACTCTTCGTTTACTGAAAAGATACAACAACCTAGGTCCTCATCAACAACATAAATGAGGTGGTTCTTGGTTTTTTTCTGATCATTTACCACATACGAAAAAAAAATATCGCTGTACAACATCCTATTTTCCCCTCGTACTGTGGCATATTTTATTCTCAAGCTCAAAATATAGACATCTTGTTTAATAAGTTCCTAATCAATTTCTAAATTTCTCCAATACTCATTTCTTTGGAAAATTTATTTGGATCAAAGGTGCCAAAGTATTCTCTATCTTTCTTATTTTCTACTTGATCTAGACTTTGTTTCATTTTTACAGATGCAATTATATTTCCTTTGATATCTATGGCATCATATTGCATGACAAGTAGGGTTTGGGATATCCTTTCCCTCGGGACCATGTAAAAATTAGCATCAAATGCTCTAGCATATGTAACTTTTTCTATTGGTTGTGAAGGTTTTATATCCTTGGGGATTTTATTGTTTAGTTTTTTGAATATTTTGTTGAATTCAACAACAACTTCATTAGATATCTTCTTAATTGAGTCAAATTTGGTTAGGTGATATAGATTGTCTCTTTTCTCACCAAATTGTCTCATAAATTCATATTCTAGGGATTTCCAGGTATCAATGGAGGCAATAGTAGCTCCCTAAACCATTTTCTAACTTCCCTTCTATATTTTAGACAAACATCCTCATGAATGCATCATCATGCTCCATGAATAGGTTATCAGTGAAGTCTTGGAAATTTCCCATATGTTCTTGAGAAGAAATGGTTTTCTCCCCATTATACTTAGGCAGATGTTTCAGGTAATTCTCAACGATATCATGAACATTTGGAGGAAAATTTAAAGGGCCATATATAACAACAATCCAAGAATTTAAGGTGGTGGAGTTTCGGGTTGATTTCCCCCACATATTCCTCCACCCAAGCCAACCATGATATTTTGTAGGATGAGGTTATTGGCTTCAAAGAAAGGAGGGGTAACAAGGTCTTTGAAGAAAGGTATAAATGAAGAGCTTCCTTCTCGAGGGAAGTATAAAGGAGAATTTTGTAGATCTATCAAAGGTCTTTGAGGGAAATTTGAAGCATACTATGAATTTAGGGGTATATCAAAGTAATGTACCCCAACCCAACCGAGGGACATTACGATGTGAAATACTCATAAAAACAAAAAAGAATGATAACTAAATAAATTCTTGTAGATTACAACTATGAATTACATACATATTTAAATGTTTAATGATACCATTATTTAGATTCATATAGAACATGATAAAACAACATGAAATGCAACTACTAAACTCGATTTCGACAACATATAAATCATTTTGATACACATAGTTAATCCACAACAAATAAACTCATAATACAATGCATAAATAGATTGAACACTTATCTTTTAGAAACGGTTGTGCAACCAGCTGATTGGGATGGACGCTCCACCCAACCATAGACTGATTGTTCCAAATATCAACATCCATTAACCCTCAAGTTAAATCTAGTAATTCAAAACAGAGGGTGGTATCTCACTTTCAACTCACATCTCATAGAAACCACAAGCCACTGGTATTCTACTACAACTATCCAGATTTTCCACTATATCTCTTCCTCTCGACTTGACCAACCCAATTAATTTACCAATTCACTAATATCAGTCCCTCGGGAATCCCATTCATTTATCAGGGTCTCTCTAGCATAGGTAAGCATGAATCTCTTAGCTAGGAACTCAAGGGAACTCACTGCCAAGAAATCTACCAGTAACCAACAACAAACACTCGTTGTTACAGTGAAAATCACATAGGAGTTCACTCTTCAGGCTTGACAACCTGGATATTTACTATTCAACTCTGAAAATGGTCCAATGCACTCCAACTTGATCTAGAATTCTCCCTCCATGTTTGTTCGATCTCCAAGATATATGTCTTTCTCTCTACCTACTCCTCATGCACAAAAATTGAATGTGTAAAATTGTTGTAACTACCCATACGAATTTCCTCTCCTTTGGCTTGTTTTCTTAACTCACACACTTCCAAAATATGATTGTACTCATCCCCCATGTGCCCAATAACTATGGGTTGTGACCACTCACACCCACCCACTTACATGTATTCAATGATTAGCTTTGGGAACACTCAATAAAAGATTAGAAGGTTCATATATCAATCAAAATTTAGGAAAACTTGTTGAATTAATATACATGGGAAATTCCCCCTTGGACCCCCTCTTATGCATTCTCTTAATCCTCCCCTCTCTCATGGATTAATTCATCCCCCATCTATGTCAATGTCCCCTTAGCAACTAGCATCACATTTTATCATTAAAACATAGAAATGAAATCGACATATTACATCACTTGGACATAGCGACATATTATGTCCACATTAAGAATTAATTAAACTGGGGATTATAGTGGAGATGTTACAATCGATAAAATTTATAGATTCATCACATTTATGAACAATAGAAGGAGATGTTTCTATACAAGGGTTACCTAAGGAAGAAGATATGTGATTTTTCTAATATTTCTCCAGGTTATGAGCTTCTATACATATGAGTATACTGGAATTCGATCAGGATGAAGGTTTCTTCTAATATATATTCTAGTGGATTCCAGGTTCCTTCCATGGAATTTTCAAGTGAAATATTAAAAACAAGATGTCTGAGGCTTATTCACCATCAAGGATCAAACTCACAATGTTATATCCCAGGGAAAAATAGCTTGAAATTCAATCCCCAACAACAACACCATTTTGGATGTTGTTCCTCATTATGTTCCAGGTTTCTATTGGAATGATGCCAAGGCACCCCAAGGACTAAAATGCAGAGCGAGTCTTAAACCCATATGTGTAATAAAGAAACACTATGCAAAATTTATTGGGTCTCTCTCTCTCTCTCTCTCTCTCTCTCTCTCTCTCTCTCTCTCTCTCTCAAATCTCTCGTCCCTTAAACAATATCATCTTAGAATAAAAAATATCAACCTCAATATGAATATCTCCATGATTGTTTAGGAAAATTAATATTTTAAGGTGAGTAAGTGGGTGGATTTAGAAGGAAAAGAAAATAAACATACAAAGCACCGCTGATAATGAATCTTGTAGTCTATGGAAAAATGACGAACATGTTGAACAATTAATAACTCGGTAGTTCTAAAATATACATATACAGATCTATGAAAATGTTCTTCAAAACAATTTTACATATTTATACATTCTAATACTTGGATGAAACCTCTACATATCATTTAAATGGATCAAATAATAACAATAAATGATCATTTTTTAAGAGTAAATCATTTCTATGCGATGACAAAACATCATACATTCACATTGAATATGGTGCTTAATCTGTTGCTTGAAGTTTTTATTCATCATATTTGATACAGGAATCCAAAATGGGAGAGGTGTATTTACAAGAATACAAACAAAATTAAAAGAGTTACAGACTAAAGAATAACACAGGGGATGAATCTATTGAGGCATGTTGCCTTCACCATCTATCTGTTCTTGAGGTATTTTGATGAAACAACTTTGTGCATAAGACACTCTTTAATTCCGCAAAGTGCCAACCCTAAAAATGAGCACCCCATTCTTATTTTATAAGTTCCTTAATTATGAGAAAACCATTCATTTAATCCAATACTGCTTCTTGATTTGGATATAAATTTTCAATTCTTTATACTGCCTTTGGTTTTCTAAATAATTTTCTGTAGGTAAAAATTGGTTTTACAACCTGAGTAAAAACCTATCAAGGTGTTGTGAGGAGAGATTCTATTATCCAATTGATATTCCATATGGATTATTCTAAGTGGTTCAATCGAGTATGATTGTTGCACTGGACACATTCTTCCCATGAATGATTGATATCCTCGACTAATTGCGAGAACACCTAATTGTTTCCTTTCATCTGCCACCACTGAATGATGCATAGCACAATTGACCATTCCCTTGAGTCTTCTTCCTCAATATTCAGTGGGGAATTGATCAAATAGTGCAATTTCACCTTAGGATGGACTATAGGATGTCGTACTTCTCTTATTTATGAGTCAGTGCAAGAAGAGAGGAACCTTCCATGACACCTGACATCAAATTAACTCACCTTTAGAAGTTGAACTACTCACGGATTGGTATTTTCCGCTCCTGGGTTTTTCTCCTATAAGCCCCTGAAACGTATTTTGGGAGGTTGTTAGTGGGGGGATAATTGTTTTTACACCTTACTATGGTACTTGAGATCAATATCTTTCTTATATGTGTGTGTGTGGCCAATGAAACTACATGATGATTGGAAATGATAACTGTACATCAAGCCGAATGCCATGTTATAGGATGTATAATCCCTCAGTTCATATGGCACGTCAAATTCATAGCATATCCCACAGCCCCTTGAAAAACCCTTTGTACGTGATTTAAATACATTCATTGTTTTCCCTTTGGTTCGATCTTTTGAAAATATTTGGTTCAACATTCATTACTAACATCGGCATAATCCCACTGAAACATGGAAACTTCATACTAGTCCACGTTGTTCTCTTTGTGGAAGGGGAGTAGGTTATGTGCCACTGGGCTCAAGGTTATTTTATGTATCCTCGGTGGGTCCATTCAATCAGGTGGCATCCATGGATTTCTCTCGATGAGTGCCATGTTGGCATGCCACTATGTCTTTGACCTATGCAAGTGTCTGTGATGGCGTGATGAGTTATCGCATCATGTTCTGAGTGAGAAGATATGTGTTCTCTTTGTATTGGAGGAGATGGGTGGTTTGGTCAAACCACAAAAACATTGTCATTCCCCAGTGATGGTGATTTCCTCTTTCCTTCCCTTGTCAAGAAGCACCATACATCAAGTTCCATCTGTCCATTTAAACCATTGTTGCATCACTCAATATCATTATACTTCATGTATGTTCATAGTGCAACATCAGTTATAATCCATTGATCTTCCTCCCTTGTAGTCGTCTAATGATTGGGCCCCAAAGAACTATTGACACTCATTCTTTTGGCCCACAGTCCCATGACAAAACTCCTTTTGTCAATAAATTGAAATTTTGAAGTTGTGATAATCCCTAGTTTGTATCCCAAAAAGTGCCTAGGATGAACTTGAGCGCTTAGGACCCTAATTTTGTTCATTTTACTCATTTTTGCATGAAATTTAAAATGACCTTTCTATGCAATCAACCATGAGAATTGGTCCCTTTAATATTAATCTATCCAACTTATATAATTTTCTATTACTGACCTCTAAAATGATGATCCAGATGGATATCGGGGGCCACCCACCTTTTCCAAATGGCTCAAAACAGTTTTCTGGCCATTTTGGCAATTTACTATTTTTAGAAGGTTTTAACTTTCGGGGCCATTTTGAGGGCCTAAATGAAGTTTTTTCGAGATCGACGTTCTCAATGATAGTCGAAGGCATGATTGAGCCCCAAAAATGAATCTCCTCGATGATACCTTTCCAACAAGCTATCACACGCCTAAAACGGAAATCGTATGCAAAAGTTACGACCTCGGGAAGTTGATGCACCAACTTACCCAAACGGGGCCGACATGACTTTTGGCACTTAATCTCCTAGGGTTAGGTTTTTGGATGTTTAGGACTTTTGGCATTCCCAATTATTGTAAAAAGTCCTCCAGAGCCTCATTGTAACCATCTTCTTGCGAATGCGAGTAGCTGTCACATCTCTTCTCAGAGATAAGCTGCCACCATTCTAGCGAGTCTTTCACTCT
>JZKD02S0511859.1:1146633-1162654 GCA_000966675.3 Picea glauca | reverse complement strand
CTCTACAAGATACCAGAGGTAGTTCCAACTACTGCCCCACCTAAACAGTGCTGCAAGGTAGTATCTCATACTAGAAAATTCATCTTCTCCACAATCTGTTCAAAGGGTGAACAGATGGATATTGCAGCCACCACAGCTTCGGCCAAATCACCTTCTATCCAACAGAAGCAGGTCGATAAGGTTGCAGCAAAGCACAAAGATTCCTTCTGCACAAAGTCATCTAAAATAGCCAGACTGGTTAAAAAGGTCCAAACCTTCTAGCCACAGGTTTGTGATAGATTTCCACAAACTAAGCAATGTGACTTCTCCAGCAAGACAACCAGCTCACTAAGATGCAGATTCAACAAATGATTTTCCCTCTCCCCCGGGAACTCAAAGCAATGGAGACCATTTCTTCCTAAGAAGGGAGGATTGATCCAGATGGATATCGGGGGCCACCCACCTTTTCCAAATGGATCAAAATAGTTTTCTGGCCATTTTGGCAATTTACTATTTTTAGCAGGTTTTAACTTCCGGGGCCATTTTGAGGGCCTGAATGAATTTTTTTTTGAGATCGAGGTTCTCAATGATAGCCGAAGGCATGATTGAGCCCCCAAAATGAATCTCCTCAATGATACCTTTCCAACAAGCTATCACACACCTAAAATGGAGATCCTATGCAAAAGTTACGACCCCGGGAAGTTGATGCACCAACTTACCCAAATGGGGCCCATATGACTTTTGGCGCTTCATCTCCTAAGGTTAGGTTTTTGGATGTTTAGGACTTTTGGAATTCCCGATTATTGTAAAAAGGCCTCCAGAGCCTCATTGTAACCATCTGCTTGCGAATGCGAGTAGCTGTCACATCTCTTCTCAGAGATAAGCTGCCACCATTCTAGCGAGTCTTTCACTCTGTATTTTTACAGTCTCTGTACATTTCTATGATTAATAGAAATCGTGTATTACTGTATATCTGTGTTTATGGTTGCATCTCTGATACATTTTTTTTATATTATTGAACATCTACAATATCTCTGTGCATTTCTTTATTATATCTCCGCTCTCATTTCGTGCCGAAAATAATCCGGATCAAATGATGACCCGACTAAATATTGTACTAACAACTTTTGTATAGGGGTATTCCCTACAGAGCCGGTGCTTGGTCTATTTCAAACCTTGTGTGGAGAACTAATACAACTCATTTTCTTGTACTCTGACACTTCTAATACTTTTACTAGTTGCAAATACAAAATTTCTATTTGCAAGCCACCCAAGAGAGTAGAACTTGCATTTTAATTGATTTCCTATGTATGTGAATTTAATAATCACGATAATGTGGACCAAGAAAATATGAGTGGTAAACTGAAGCACACTTTTACTTTTCCATTTTTCAGGTTGATTGCAAGCCTTTACTATGATCATATTTATGGATTGTGCACAACCATATCTTCGACACATGTGTAGTCTAGAGAGATGTCTTTTGGACATGAAAGAGGTGGTATTCTTAGATTCTATGTAGAGAATTCATATAACTACTTCACTTGCATATGAAAATATCGACACGTGTGCATTTCTCCATAGTGTGACACCATATCTTCCGCACTTCTGCATTTTTCATAGGTATGACACCTACATAGCCAAGATCACTTAGTCTATTTTCAACACTTGTGTAGAGAATTCACACAATTCAATGCATCGTGCTACTTCACTTCCACACTTATAATACCTCAAATAGTTTCCAAATGACACTTTTTATTTGGAACCTACCCAGGAGAGAAGAAATTGCATTTTAATTGATTTCCCTTGTATGTGAATTTAGGATTCATAGTAATGCAGACCAAGACAATTTATTATAGTTGATAACTATTTTAATTCTATTTAGTTGGTGATTGCATACAAGTTACTAAATTGGGGCATAGTAATATAAATTATTTATTTTGAAATCTTATCACCCATGTTGTATTAACTTTTTTCTTTGCAAAGCCATGAAATAGATTACCTGGAACAAAAATGAACTATGGTAATTATCTTATCATGTGTTCAAGGGTTTAAAATGCAACGAAACAATAGAATAAAATGATTGGTTGAAGGCATATCTTCTGTACTTTCGCATTTCACACAAGTATGATGCCCTCGTAGCCAAGGCTTAGTATATTTTCAACACTTGTGAAGAGAATTCATACAACTCACCTCGTTGCGTTGTTTCACTTCCACACTTGTAATACTTCAAATAGTTTCCAAACAAAACTTTATATTTGCAACCTACCTAGGACAGAAGAAATTTCATTTCAATTTATTTACTTTGTATGTAACTTTGTAATGAACCAAATGCTTAAAAATATCATAACATAACAAAAGTACACACCATGTACAAAATATGGGCATGGAGCACAACTCCAAGATAGATAATTACAAAATCACTCTTAAGAGAATATGAAAACCTCCTCCACATAACCAAATACATTCATACATCACAATTCACCTATTTACAATAATGAATACATGATCTCTATATATACCTATTAACACACTACACTTGAAGCCCCTTTACTATTAGTCCAACCCTGTTACATATATATTTATACATTACATGTACATTTAGCCCCATATATGTCCCCCTAGCGTCATATCATATACATTTATCCCTATATATGCCCCCCTTCTTCATAACACCTTTCCTTTGGTACTATTGTCAATGATATTATACCTCATAATTCTTACTTTGAAATTGCATTCTCATTTTCTTGAGTCTATTTAAAAGAAGAACATTTTTAACTAATAAATCTAATAACTCTATTTCAGCACCCTTCTTCACAAAAGTATTTTTCTACCCAAGTCCAACAACTTTCTCTAATATCCATGTAAGCAATGAAAAATTAAGTATTCTAAAACTCTAAACTAAGGTATAAAATGATTAAGCAAAGCAAACTAAGGTATAGAATGAGTAATCAAAGTAAACTAAGGTATAGAAGTCTTCCAAAGGAAAATAACTTCTATCCATAGGAATATAATGTGTGTGCTAAGGTTGGAATATGCATAGAATTCTATTGAGTTATTCAATTGTGTCAATGGCCTCCACAATATGTTAGCATGACTAATATTCATCATATACAATTGGGTCTCAACCCTAGACTACTTGATGTAACTTTTATCGGTTATGTGTCAACACATGATACCACTTTAAACTATGTAGGAGATTTCTCAATGCAAGATGTGCATCAATTCTCTCTCCAAATTATAAAAGATGTGGTTCAATCCAATGTGTTATCCTATAGTTTCCTAGGTTTTCTCCAATTGTTTTTAGTTTCAAATCAATTATGGTGGCAATTGGAACGATTTAAATACATGATAATGATAAAATAAATAACCCAAACAACATAAGTATCAAATTGTAGCTCTCAATAACTACGTATAATCTATAATCTAATACAAGAATAAAGTGGATGGATTCAATAGAAGCATACTCTATATTGACCCTAAAAACCACATATAATTTGATTGTGATTTCTAACTTGGTTGTATTGATTTTATATTTATAAACCTTGTTGTAGAATCCATAGTTGCACTTCTTCAGGCCTTGATTTCTTCACTTGTTGGAAAAGTATCACAAACCATTTGAGTAGTAGGGGTATTTAATAAAGATGTCATTTATTCTACTACAATAGAATTAGTCCTATAAACACTATAAACAACTGAAATATTGTACCAAATCCCAATTTCAATAAAAATGACATGGTACAATAATGATTTATTGCAAGTTCTACAAGTAATACAAAAATATGAAGTGACATATAGATTCAGGAAATAACACATCATGAAATAATATCGAAACAATAGTGGCTCACTGAACATGTAATCATGAACATGAAAATGTAGTAAATGAATTTATAATGAACATATGCATTACACAATTTAATTATCAAAATAAAAATTAAATGAGTATGAAGTCTAACAGTTAGGAGACAGAATAAGATAGAGAATAGGCTAGAACAATTACAAGAGTAGGGAAGAGTGAAGAGGAGAATTGGTTTTCTAGGCTATAAGAATAGAGTTGAATGGTGTTAGAAAGGAAAAGGGGGGAGAGAGGATTTCTATTAATATGTTTTCATGTTAAATCTGCTTTTCATTTTTTCATTTATGTTTTCTTCTTGTGGATTTTCATTTTTCCTCTTTCATATTTCTTATGTTCAGATGAGAGAGAAGGATATTTATATACAAGTTACAAACTTATAACATAATTGCTAAGTACATTGTCTAATAATATGTAGTTACTTTCTAGCACATATTCATTTTGGCACATGATAGGAATATGTGCTTACCTTCGAGCACCTATTCATGTCCAAGAGGCCAAGCATATGTAGCACCTATTCATGTCCAAGAGGCTAAGCATGTGTGCTTACCTTCTAGCACCTAGTAAGCCAGACCCCCCCTCCCCCCCCAACATTGTAGGTCATGATTTCATTGTACCATGATTTTGAATATAAAATAAGAGATATATGTGACAAGAAAATATGTTTGATCTCCATTTCTAACTCAAAATCATTTCATACAAGTACATTCAAAATTGAAACCGATATATTAGATGTAAGACATGTATGTACTATCTAGTTATTCAGGGCATGACTGGAAAATCCATATCATATTATCTCATCCCTTAAGTGGTCAAAAGGACATATTGGGACCCAAATATTTTATAATTGACAACCAATTGAGATCTAGTTTTATGTGCCAATTTTTTTATAGTACAACAATTCATCAAAATTCACCTTATGGCAATGGAGCACAAAAGTAAACCAAACAATATGAAATCCTACGTATCCACATAAATGTACTTGATGCAATTTTATTTTTCTGTAATATTGAACTTACAAACATCATAATAGTATGTCATATTCAATTATCCATTCATGATAGGCTTTTGTCATTTTCCATTTTCTAACTTTCGTTTTTTTCTTTGATTGAACCTCTATTAAATTTATGCTCACTGCACATACCAAATTACTATATTGATAACTTATGACATCTGGCTGATATTCTTGACAGTGAACATGAGTTTCAGTTTGATGGATTTCTTAAAAGAATAGTATTTCAGTATGATGGGTCCTCTTTCATATATAAAATTGTTACCATTATAATCCTCTAATAACTTCATCCTTCTTTCTTTTCACTTCATCAAACAATATTTAATTTTTTCATCATTGTCTATGGGTGATATCACAACAAATACATCTCCTACAATTAAGGCCCCATATGCCAACAAGCAAATAATTTGATCAACATGAACAATTTTGTACTATAAATTATAATATATTTTATATAGTGTACATATACACTACTTAAACATAAAAAATATTTTTGAATAATTGTAACATTGTATCTTCTCTAACAAGAATCAAAACTCTATCACCATCAATTGACACTATAATATTAATTATTCTAGCTCCCTTGAGCTTGCAAGTGGCATTTTCCCCTTTGTATTAATTTTTGTATGGGTCTGAGCTTTAACATATTTGTCAATTTTGTTTTCACAAATATATTTGGATTGTGTGTCCTCTATTCAAATTGAACAAAAACAAGATGCGTTTATTTTATAAAAAACAAACACATTTTGGTAGGATTTTGTTTTAATTGAATGAAATTTCGGATTCCCATGTATTGTACTGGATTCATATGGGATCGATCTATCTATATCTTGGATTGCAATAAGACAAAAAAACCTATACAGTTCAAGAATAATATATTTAAGTAAATGAAATGTCAATACATATATGTTAAAGACAAATTATTGACATTGAACTTGATTGAATCACATTTTCATGTGTGAATAAAAATTTCATGTGTACAACATATATACACACACATGCGCACATCCCTTAACAGATTATGTTCATGGATTAGAGTTTCTCAGCACCATTGAAAAACTTGATCAGTGGATACAAATTGATTGATAAAAGAGTTCATATGATACCTTCGAAGTGCTCATTTTACACATGACCCTACACCATCATGCTCTTCTTTCTAATGACCGGTCTCAAATAAATTCCAACAATGTTTAATGTTTGATTTCTTATGAAGACAACACAACCAATATAATGATCATGAATATCTGAATTGACCTACACATCCATATGACCATATCCAATGTTGATTGTATTCGATCCCATAGGCTTTCATGGAATCATAAATTTTATCAAAACAATGTTGTATATAATGAGTATCATGTGTATGATCATCTCTTATATAAACACTATATTGTTTAATGACATGCCAATTGTCATTGGCGATTTTTGTGTTACCCACACTCCGTTGAGCATATCTATATAGAACGTGGATAAGTAAAGAGACTTGATTGGAATGATAATATTCACTCTGTATTTATTTTTTTGCAGCGAATGTGTAATTCTCTGCAAAATCAACTACTGAAAAAATCGTCTCATATGGAAAAAATTCACAAGATTGTTTGAATTATAGGTCTTTCCATCTAACTCTATGTGAATGATTGGTGTATTTATAAAAAAAAAAATTCAAACTTCTTCAAAAAATATATTACACAAATCTTATCCTCTTGCAAATAATTCCTTTTGGAAATAACATTTGAAGAATTTCTAGCAGTAACATTTATATACTCATGTCTCTTCCAATCGGATATTATATTGGATGAGGATTGATCATTCATATCAATAGGATACTTGGAGTGAAATAAAGTTATATTTCCAAAATGATCTCGTTTCTTTCCACCAACACATTTTTTTTGGTAAAATAATTCATCACCTTCTCTTTCACATAGAATTTGGGATATAAAGGAATGAATTGTGGAAAGAGGAGGTGAACTTGCCCAAAATGTCTTACCAAAATCAAGAAAAATGTCATAATATAACTCAAATTCCACATGATAACTACAACAACAAATTTCATTGACAATGATGGGTTTAAAATACCATGGTTTTTGTTGCACAAATGTATTGATGAACATATTAACTTGACTCAACTCCTCTTTGAACTTATTGAACAATTCCATTTGTGTCATTTCCAATATTTGTTTTTCATGGTATTCATATTCATTTTGTGCTATTCTTCATTGCAAAATATTCCTTGCATTTGGTGAAACATGAGAATTTTTCAACCAAAATAGATGGGCAATAGATTTAACATTTTTTGTAAGTCTATCTTTATAGAGTTGTCTACAACTAACTGTCCAACAAACAAGTTCATCATTTGCATCTATTTACAATCAGAATTTTCTATGTTTGTACTGTGTATTTCTTCAAGTTCACATAGCTTTGTCCATATGTTATGCCAAACGGTATTTTATATTTCTAGATGAAAGAATTTTTCTTTGTATTATTCTATGTGCAACACTAACACCTTTTTTTCTAGATTTTCCAAGATATTTTAATGCACCTGCTATATTTTCAAAAACATTATGGTTCACCTTTCTATATTTTTTCTATTTTGAATACCCAATAATTATTTAGCTTGTTTTAACATTTCCAACCTTATTAAACCTCTCAAAATTTGAGCTTGTGTTGCTACGGATTCGTTTTTGAAAAATTTATCATAAATTGTTTCAACACAATATCATATAAAATGGTCAAGTTTTTTGTCCCCAAATTTGTTAGTATCATCATTTTCTAACATTTCATCATCAATGTTGATACCACCTGCATAAATTTCAATTTAATTTAAGAACATAAATTAAATCTATTGAATTTAAAAACACTTGAGATTAACATAGATTCAATTTTCTAAGTTGTAAACATAAAAATTTCAAATACATGTATAAAAAATATACAAATTTAATTAGACATTAAAAAACTAAAAGAGAAATCATAAATTAACTAAAATATACAAGTGTTCATCTCGTATTGTGTGTGTGTGTGTGTGTGTGTGGGCTTTTGCTTCATTTTTGGATTCAATCAATTGTTCAATGTTATGAGACAATTCTATTTCTTTTTTTTTTTCAAAATATTTTTGAAACTACAATCAATTATATTGGACAATGAATTTTTTGAATTCTAAAGATTATATATAATATGTATGCATACCTGGTCTGATTTATTATTGTTCAACATCAATATCCATATGTATAATTACATTATCATTTCTTACTCCTTCAATATTTGCACATTCTTGATTCTTTCTTCTATAATACTCTTTCGTCTTTTCTTTACCATGAGTATCATCCCGAGTGCGATCATATTTTCTCTTACAGTCCCTTTTGTTGCCCATGATTATTCAATCTGTAAAGGTTTTTTAAATAATAAAAATTTTATAATAAGAAATACAATTTCAAACATCAAACTTTATAACTCTTTTTTTTTTTTAAAGAAACAAAAAAAACAATTTTATAATCATATCTTAAAAAACTTGGAAAAAATTGCTTAATAAACCAAGTTGTTTTAAAAGAAATTTTGGATAAAAAGTTGATTTTAAACAAAAATTTAAATAGAACACTTTGATCTTGAAAAACATTGCTTGAGAAAACCTTCCTTATTAGAAAAAGTATTCAAAAAAAATAATAATTTTGAAATGAATTGTTTAAGAAAACTTACACTAAAAGAAATCTCTTTCATATAGGAATAAATTGCTTATTATTTTTAGATGACATAATGACTTAGTAAAATAAAAAATCAATATCTTCAATAATACAAAGTCAGAAACTATGGAAAATTTATACTACAGAAACTTTCACCATCCTCTTCAAAAGGGTATTTTTAAATTTTAATTTTAAATAGAAATTAAGGAAGATCCATGGTGTCATACTAAACATGTTTAAAATATGTAACTTTTTCAAATTGGTTAATTTCAAAACATTGTAGAAATTATCATATTCATCCAATAAATTCAAAACTATAGTCGTACTTTAATAGAGTTTGTTTAGATTGTTGCAACATATTTCATTTTTCATAAACAAAATTTTAAGAATGAGTACATTCACACTGAAAAATATACCTCATTATCAATCCCTTCATTTTTAAGGAACATACTGTCAAACAATTGTGAAATTAACATATCAAATGTAAATAAATAAAAATTCAAATAAGAAACTATATAATGCTAACAAAATTCATGACAAATTTTGTTTTTACTGTAAATTGAAATTTTAAATAAAAAATAATAATTTTGTTTGACGAAAGTTGAAAAACTTATGAAAATATATTTAATTTTCTCAAAAATCAAGGAAAATGGACACACACATTCATGATTTTACTCATAATGCCATGTCCCACCTATGAAAATATATTTGATTTTCTCAAGAACCAAGGAAAATGGACACCCACATTCATGATTTTACCCATAATGCCATGTCCCACCTTGAATCAACCTCACAAAAACCATATTATGATATATTTTATGAATTCCTAGATTGTCACAGAGATTTGATGTCTAGTACACGACACTACCGAAGTTCACAATGAATCGCTTCTAAAAAATAAATAGTTTTTGTAGTATGATAATCACCAAACCAATCACATCAATATGTATGTCCGAATAAAAATAACCTAAATACACTTAAAAAAAACTATTTATGTAGTATGATAAACAAAAAACACATCACATCCATATGTATGATCGAATAAAAATAACCTAAATACACTTTAAAAAATAGTTGTTTAATAGAAAATAATTTAAATATATATTTTTTTCGTTTGCTAGCATGTTCGTGACTTGTAGGACTAACATGTAGTTGAGAAAATATGACCTAGGGCCATCTAAGCCATCAAAATTACCCAAATATCACACTTAGCCTGGGCCACACCAACCCTTAGCTGGTTGTATTTTAGTTGTCTCATTTCAGTGTGTTTCAAACCTAGATTGCCATGCAGAACCAGGCCCATCAAAACCAATTGCACTAATGAGATTTGACAACTTAAATATAATTTAAAACATATTTGTTTTTTTATATTATTTTTATGAGATACAAACATATTTTGAGGGAGTGTGTGATGACATAATACATTACATGCATTTTTATTAAAATAAGATAACGTAAACTTTAATATGATTTTGAGAAGTTTTGTTATTAGAAAAATTAATGAGAAATTTGTTAACAAGTGAATGTTTGTTATATGCTTTTCATCAAATAAAAATAAAATGGTGTTGATTAATTGGGTTGGTGTTCATTGATGTCAACCCTTGAAGCAAGTCTGATAGCAAATTCCAATAGCTCTACAAGTGTGGATAAGAAATCCATGTTTATCTAAGGAATAATGTAATGAAAAACAATGAATTTGAAGGAAAGACTATCAAAGATGGATAGTACATGTTGTGCCATTTCGAGTGATATGTGGTATGTCACGTAGTTCCTCTCGATTGAGTAGATATGGCTTAGTGAAGTTGGAGAATTCTCATGAATTATATAGAAGCCCCTAGAAGATCAAAGAAGTCAATTTTTCTAGAAGATCCTAGAATATGTTTACTAGTCAAAGTGGTTGTAACTAGGAGTTAATCATGAGTAAAGTTGTTGCAATAAGAAAATAATTAAAACTAAATTAGTTGCAACAAGAAGTGATGAGTTTACTATCTATGGTAAAGTGGTTGCAAGTGTGTAAAGTAGTTGAAAGTGAGTTATCCCTAAAAGGGGGAAGTTGGGTAAAACAGTTAGAAGATAACCCCTAAAGGAAGCTACTTGGAGAATATAAATAAGAGAGCAAGGGTCTCCCATTAACACCTAATTGATCACATTGAATATCTCTTTTGTGAAATGTTATGGGTAGACATTATTGACAAATATGAAGCAGTGAGTCTGAAACAATGACATTTAATGAAGAGAGAAGATGCAGAAGTTGAAGGCTCAAGACTATGGTTTATGAACTAGAGTTTTAATGAAGAGATCCACGAGTTGCAAAACTAGAAGGATGTGGATATCCGTAGGGAGCAATGGAAGAAAATGTGGACATCCACGAGCTTACGAAAGACAGAGCACGGATATGTTGTCAAAGTTGAAGAAAAGGAAGTTCATATCTATCATCAGTGACAAGTTGCAGGGATGAGAAGAGGCTACAAGAAGGAATAACCATGACAAGGTACAACAAAGCTATCTACAGTAACAAAAGGTATGTCATATGCTTATCTAATGTAAATCTTTGGTGAATTCTTGGGTATGGACATGGGAGATTGAGATTTTTCCCTTGAGGGACTATTGGTTGCATGATATATTTTGTATGAGACATATTTACAGAGATACATTGCTACTGTATTGGTTCTTTGTTGTTGGGACACTTCATTGGGAATCTTGTTAAGACATATCTTGTGTTATTTGGAGTATGGTTGAGGTTTTATGGTTGAGACATATTGTTATTAGTATAGGTTGTGATTTCATGACAGTGAGGGTTTGATGTATGGTTAATGTGATGGTTTCTTATATCACACAAGATCAATGAGACATATGTATGAACCTAGAACATAGTTGTGTTAGATCTACTTGGATATTGGATGAATATTGTTTTCTATCAGATCAACCAGTTTGTGAGAAAATATAGAGAGATCAGACATTGATTGAGACTACGAAAATGAGACAAAAAGAGTGACAGAGACAGTATTAGTGATACTAGAAAAGTTGTTTTCTAGTTCGTGAGTTGCAGCAAATAAAGGTGTGTATATCTACGAGTTGCAGTAGGGAAAGGTGCAGACATTCACGTGTTACAGAATAGACAGGTCACGGATCTGCAGGAAATTTTTGAAGAAGATTGTTACAGGTTGTGACAGGATTTTAGTGGTTGTTATGACAGTGACATAGTTGATTCAGTGATAGTGACGGGATCTCTACATTTTGAATCTATACTTTAGGGAGGTTGGATGGGGAAATGATAGGTGGTTGTAGCTGGATAACATAGGGGTTGTAGCCACCTTCTGGTTGGAGCCAGAGAATTGGAGAGTTGGAACTTCCCTGAGGTTGTAACCTGAGAATCTAAGGGGTTGGATCCTCCTTTTAGTTGGATATGGAAAACAAAAGAAGTTGGTGCTTCCAATGAATGTACTTCTTAACAACATATAAGAGAAAACATTATGTAGTTTTCTCCCACATTAGATTTCCACATAAAAATATTGGTGTATTGTGTATGTGTATGATTGCTCATTATTCATGGTTTATTTATTATGCACTCATTGAATGATATTGGTAAACTTATCATAAACCTAACAACACTTATATACATTGTGGTTAAAAAGATTAAAAAGCACATTACTCATTCACCCCCTCTCAGTAATCCAACAAATGATAGTGGCTAAAATTATTCTTACTAACTTTATGGAACTTTTTAAGTGTGTGTGTGTGTGTGTGTGTGTGTGTATAATTTTGAAAATCTATATAAAAAGAAGAAATAATAATGATAAGTATTAACACTATTATATTAAAAATATTATTATTTAAATTATATATATTTTTAAGGATTAAAGTTGTGTTTTTGTATTTCTAGGAAACTATTGAGAAGATTGGAGATGATCTAAAGTTGAGGTTGATATTTATCTTTGTGAAAGTAGAAAAATTTATCATAATTGCATTGTCAATTGGTAGTGACCATAATCATTACTAACTATTGTTTGTAAATGTCCATTGACTCATCATCAATATTCAAGGAAAATTGTGCCATTTGAAATGATTTGTTGGTAGTTTGCTAAGAGGTAAACTTTTACTCTTTCTAGATACCTCTCGGTTTTGTGTTGTTAACCTATTTCCTTATATCTGAGAAAGAGGAGCTCTTAGCCAATTATAATTAGTTTTAGGTCTTATTTTAGGACAATACATAGTAGCAACAAGTATTAGACAAAATTTGAGATCTAAAATAAACATCCTAAGAAAAACAATTAAATAATAGTTAAAATAATAAAACAAGAGATTGATTTTTAAAGGGAAAGAAAAAAAAATATTGCTCTTAATCATAATTTTGATTTATTATTCAAAATTTAAATTTTAAATATAAACACTCATTTAAATTAAATTTCACATCTAACAAATATAGATTCTACATATTTAAAAAAACTCATAGTAAAGTAATCTAAAAATACATTTAAAGATGTGTTAAAAAAAAATGTAAAATAGGAAAATAATATTATTATTGAATTGTGTGCCTTTGCACTATAGTTAAATGTTTATGGGAAAATCAAGCATTAATAAAAAAAAGGCTAGCTACCATCATTTCTACAATAATCTCATTTTAAAAATTATAAAAGTCAAATCCAAGAAAGCAAACCTTTAAACAAGTACATAAAGTCATAGATGTTTTAAACCTAAATAAACAGTGCGGAAGCCTTTATAAACATTTTTTAAATTGGAATTTGGAGACACATGAGTTTAATAAAATAAAATCGGAATTTATCATAATGTCTGAGCAGTCACAAAAGTTTAACAAGTATTGCATGAAAGTTTAGTCACTTTTAAGAAAAAAGGAATGCATTTTCTAACATGGAATTCTGTTGTATGAATAATCTTAGTTGGAAAGGGTTGAGCAAGATGATGAAGGCCCTGGTCCAAGCTCCAGTTGGAGGAGAATTTTGATCTTTGAGAGCCATTTTGAAGACGGATAGCCATAGAGATAATTAGTTGAAAGTCACTTTCCACAAATAAAGGGAAAATAGCTCTTTGTCTAGCAATTCTGAGAGGCCATGAGGAGGAGACCCGAGAGTTCTTTCGTTTGCTTAGTCAAATGATAATCATTCATGAAATTATGCTTATGGAAATGCATTATGGGCCAATAAGATTTGAACTTCGAAATTATAAGATTCAAAAGCATCCACAATGTCATCATTTCTGTGAAAAGGGATCTATTATTCAAATAATTATCTTCCGGGAGGTTGTTGGATTGAAGTCATCTCAGTGTTTTTTGCAGTGCAATATCATCATAACGTTACGTCACAAAATTTTCTTCGACAGATTTGGAAGTCGGATTTAAACATTCGCAGTTGGTTGGTTGTACAAATGCAAAAAATTATATCTTAGTTGCAACTACAAAATTCAGTGTATGCAATCAAATAATAATAGGTCTGCAACTTTACACTTAGTCCCCAAAATATACCGCAACAGATAAGGCAAGTAAAAGCTTTGTGGCCAACCTGTAAAACGTGAAACAAACATATTTGCATGTGGTGGAAAATTGGTTCCACCCCTTGAGTCGATCTTGGGAAATAAAAAATAAGTTAAATTTCTTAGTGGGAAATTGGAATATATTTCACGAATATGATTGAAACAAAACAAGGTTCGTGACAATTGTCATATGTCAAGTTCAATGTTTAGACCCCTATGATACACTTGTGATGTCCCTGTCAAGTTCAGGGTTTACACCCCTTTCGATCTTGCTTGGTCAAGAGAGAATAGGTTGGAACATCTGAATCGATCTCGGTTGGTCAAGACAACGCGATAGGAGGAATCCCCACCAGTGTAAGTAAACCTTCTCTTTCAAGCGTTCACAAACAGCAACGAAGAAAATCATAAAATAACTCAAATGAAATGGGCCATACTCCTTATAGGTTTGTAAATATAAGAGGAACGATAAGGGTGGTGGTGCAAAGAAACGTAGTGGTGCAGCAGGGCGATGGTGGATGGTAAAATGTGTTTGTGAAAATGGACAGGTGGTTGGAACTACACTTATAAATCTCATGCTTTTATAGGACCTCGACAGACGACAAAATAATTGGGTGAGAACATCCCATTAAGGATTGTAAGTGTTTATTCTACACTTGTGATGCCCCTGTCAAGTTTAGTGTTCAATGATTACCTTTCATCATGAACGTGCATGGGATAAGACACAAGGGGCCTCTCTTTTGAATTGTGATATATAGCAACCTTGCACTCATTTAGAATTTAATTTGAATTATTTATAAGTATTGAGAACTTCGAATAGAGATGGTTTTAATGACATTTTAGGCTTGAAGTTTAAATAATTTGTAATAGCATTTTTACGCCCCATGATATGGCTGTGAATCACGATGCACCAACATATTTCAGTTTTTCATATTCTCTTATCAATTCATTAATAAGATTCATCAATTTCCCGGTCAGCGTAGTACGAACGTGGAGGTAATGATCTCAAAACTTCTCCAAAATATTATCAGGATATATCAGACTGCTAAGTGTTGAACAAAGAGCTCAGGCAACTTATTTCATGGAGGAATTCGGATGCGCTCATTAATCTGCAGCTCAATATATTATGTTTTCCCATTGTTATATAACTTTGTGTTTATCTAAGTCAAAGGTAGGAGGAGGTCCAATGATTGCTCTCATTATAATCGAAGAGCATGCTCACTTGAAATTAAAAAACGTCTCATCCATGGGGACCGCCATGGACGAACCAGATAGCAGGGCATTCCTGCTACTCAGTACCCTGATTCACCACTATCACCGCTAAGCTAGAAGCTTCCACTCCCGGCTGGACCTGCGGTCCTTGTTCTCCACTTTGCGGCCGTCTTTCTCGTTGCACTCTTGTCACTCCTCATCTCACAGCTCCCTTTCTTTCTTTTAGACTGTATACTCATCTCTCCTCCCCACAACTCTCTCACTCTGCCACACTTTGTCACACAACCCAGAGATTTCACTTCCTCGAATCTCAAAATGGTGGAGAGATGTCAGCGCGCTAATGGGCGCTGCTGACGAGGCCCTCTGGAACAGTGAGGGCCTCTTCTCCACGACTGACGAACTAGAAAAACTAGCACATTCTGCTCCTCTCCGGACTGGGCCCTCCCTATTTCGTCTCCCCCCCATTGATCCCTCCAATCACGCACAACCCCCATCTCCCTACCAACCTCACCCACGGATCGCCGCACTTATTGAACCCAATACTCCTCCACCCTCCATGACTAGCTCGCTCCATCCTACATCACTTTCAATCTCTGCTTAGACTCTATCTGTGATAAATTGTGGAGCAAAGAAAAATGCAGAGAGAAAAGAATAGTATATTCAAATGTATGAAGAAGTACAGAACATAACTGAATAGATAGTTACAATGTAAGATGGTTGAGCTATATATGCTCAAGCAAGACAAAAATAGAAAGTACAACTGTCCAGTACAGCTGGCAGTGTACGGTCATACTGTTGAGGGTACAATAT
>JZKD02S0511859.1:1054049-1099474 GCA_000966675.3 Picea glauca | reverse complement strand
CTTTACTCTTACTGTCCATATGCTGTATGTTGCTTGATGACACATGAAGAAATATTAATAATTGTTAAGAAGGTATAAAATTGTTTAAGCTTATATAAAACTGATTCACCCCCCCCCTCTCAGTTGTATTAGTATTTCCAACACAAGTGTCCTTTAATGTGGGAAGATGTAAGAGACAATTGTTTTTATTTAATTAATAAAGGGGACATAAGCAACATCCAAGTTAAACAAAATATGATCATGAATCCATGAGTGGGGAACAAGTTATATCTAACCCTCAACATGAAAGGACAGGTGTTAAAAGTCAATTTTGGCGATTGACACACCTTGAAAATCAGGGATTTCCAAAGCTGTGAAAATCCCCAAGGAGGGAAAAGAGCTTGGAGAAAACTAAGACCTAGGAAAATGAATATAGATACACATGTGTGAGGAGGAAGGACGTTGCTTAGCATGTGGAAAGGAAATGAATTCACTGAAAAAATTATGTTGAGGAATAACAAAAGAACCAAAGAAGTCGTTGTGTGAGCACTAAGGTGTAAGGCAACTGTGGAGGACACAAAAAAACATGTTGGAACAGGAATCTCTTATCGCCCTTATGGATTCATGATCATACTTACGGGTAGCTGGATCAAGTAATTTTTCCTAATCCAATCTATGACTGGGTGGAACTTTGTTGTTCCTTCTGTTTTTCCAGGCTCCATTTTATATTTATTTGTCATGATATTATTAGTTCCTTGTATATTTATTTTATACATCTGTTGTTGATTATTATGAATGATACAATAAATCTAGGATGGAAAAATCAAATAATGATTCAATCACATGATTAGAGTACTATGATGTATACCTGTATATTTCTTTTATACATATGTTTTTGAGTATTACAAATGATACTGTAAATCCATAATTGAAAAAAAAATCAAATAATGATTCAATCTCATGATTAGAGAACTATAATGTAAACTTGTATATTTCTTTTTTGCAAGTTCCTAATCAACCAGGGAACATAGAAGCCATATCATGTGAATGCTTGGAAATTATACTAAGAAATAGCATGAAACACATGAAATAAAATCTTTGTTTCCTGAGTTATGTTAAAGAAAAACAAAATTACATGTATAAGGGTAGTAATAATCACCTCGATTACAAAGAAGTGAATTCTAAAAGGGGAACTAATCATGGAAACATACAAAAACCAAACAGGGTAGTGTAACAGTAAATATAAATATTATATATCCATGTATTCCTCCGAACAGAGTATAGGAAAGGAACTCGAATACTTTTCCTTCCCACTTTCGAACCTTCAATCTGTAGGAAATATAACTCGTGGAAGATTTATATTTTTAAAACACTCGATTAGTCTTGTACAACATAGACTAATAATCAAAGTTATAAAGTGCTTCAACACAAAAATTTTGTAAATAATTGCTTATACATGTTACAGGGATTGTCGAGATAGGGAAACATCATCTTAGTTTTCTTTTATCTCTAGGAAAGAGGGATAGACATTTCACAAAATTATGATGGGTCCTTGCAAGAAAGAGGTCCATCATTAGTTATGATACATATAGGAAAACAACGTAAATAAAATACACAAAAAAGGAAATTATATATGCAATTTTAATATAACAAGAAAATAATCATGGTGCAATCGACATAAGGATAAAATTATATACAGAGTTCAATAAGTAAATCTAAGATGTTGATTTACAAACAGAGGGTTACAAAATTGTTTTATACAAACTTCCATGGATACTATCTGTTAGTGTCCTATAAATAGGTTGTTAGGATGTGACTTAAAAATGTATGACAAGGTAAATTCATGCCTTGGTCTTATAAATACCATGGCATGACTTATTTTAGGTTATGATTCAATGGGTTTGTGAATGATAAATTTGTTTGGGTAAGGTCATAAAATAAAGTTTGAGTCATGAAACATATGGCCTTGATGCCAAAGATATGGGTAGTCATGTCACTAAACAGTCATAATGAAATATCATGAGGTCAATTCAAGTCAGTTAGAGTCATTCTTTTCATGGTCCAAATAATTTCATGAGGTCAAATATGTTGGAGGCACATGACATCATTAATGAAATCATAGCGTTGCACAAGTTGTTGTGAAATGTCCTAATGCTACGCAATTGAGCATTAAGGTACGACGAGGTATGATGGGTATAATTGGTGGTTTAATTTGGCTTTATCATTCAAAATTTTCATCCTCCATGAGAAGAGACCCCCAGATACCACTTTCCTTCTCTGGAAATCCACAAATCTCTCATCCAAGATTGTTTCCCACGGGCTGTAGGGGACGTTTATCACACCATTGTCCATCTTCAAACAAACTTGCTTCCACACTCTCTAGTTGTTGTTTCAGATTCCTTGTTGAATTTTGAAAGGAAAAACTTTCTTATGAACCAAAAAATTCAAGATTCACATTAAATTCAGGTCCATTTCTACATTAGATAGAATTTTGTTAATTTGTTGTGCATTTGAAAGCCCTATGTTTTACAGTGCACACAGTCCTTCTTTTTCATTTTCACAGGGAATTGATACATACTAGCATCATGGAAACTCCACAAGGAAGATTAAGGAACACAAATGGTGGTGATATCATCATATTTGAGCCTCAGTGTCTAAGGCTAGTGAATAAAGATCCAACAATTAGAGCTTCTTGTGAACAAGTGCGTTGTATCAGGTTTTGTGAAAATCTTCAGGGGTACAACAAGTAAGTGGAAAATGAGTTTGCATTGAATTTTAATGGAATTGGGGCTAATGTGGGAAACATCTAGTTTCATGTTTGGCATAGCTGCACTCCTCGGAGCATGCCTGCTCCCACAGGATCTCCTCCACTCACAGCCCGAAGAACTCAAAGCTTCCTCTAATTCCCTATCGGGAATTTTCCTTACCCACAACAACTCTTCAACTGATCTCCCTTAATGATTGGGAAATTAGACTTCGCGATTTCGCGAATTCTATGGTCGCGTGTTTTGTGCCTCACAATTCCCCGAAATCCAATGCGAGTCAACGTTGACTTTCTCCCCTGCTATCAGATTTCTCCCTATCACGAATTCACCACTCGCGACGTCAACAGATGGAATTCCTGAACTCCGAACCCCGATGTGTCGATACTCTGATGCACGTGTGGGTTGGCTATTCAATGATTCCATCACCTCGTCAGGATTTCAGAATTCGCGAGATCGCAAATATTGATGCCAAAGGATTCGGGACTTACCTTTTCCCGATCCCCGATATGGTATGCCACCTGTACTCCACTACCCTGTTGTGGCCCACACTATCCTGTGCCTTGTCGGGATATCGCGTATCGCGATTCCACGATGCAAGAATACCTTGTCCACCGAAACCCCGATTCTCCGAACGCTGACTCCCTTGGATCTTCTGACACGTGTCCCCACTGATGGAAGGTTCTAGGCTCGTCAGGATATCGTAGATCACGATATCACAAATCCCATTGCAACAACTCAAAAACTCAGCCTACGAAACCCCGATATGCGATACACGCGTAGATCCAACGGTCCTTGTAACTCGGATTGATGGCTCTGCCCCTCCTAAGCTTCGAACCTCTTCCACGCTTATACTGTAACCTCCTAGAACCTTCATGAGATCCAACGGTCTACGGAACTTCATGAAATCTCCTCAAAGGATTTCGATCATCCGTTCATCCCCTCGTAAATCCATGAGATGACTAAATATCTCTTCACGAGACTTGCTCGCTTATTCAGAAACCTATGACACCCTTGAAACCTCAAGTCGCACTTGTCTACGCTGCTCTTCCACAGCTCAAAGGCCTATCCTTCCTGAGCTTTCCATAGTTACTCAATCTCTTAGAAAACGAGAACTCTTTGCATGCACTCCTTGCGGCAACCCTTCAACAATCGTCTAAGTGTTGAAGTTCTTCGACCCTACACACACCTGCAGTAGTAGTCTTTAGTACTTTACTCACGTTCGCAACCCTAAGACTTTTACCTGGCCTGCGCACTCCTTGCACGAAACTGTGCCTAACTGAACCTTCGAGGAAATGAGAACAAAAGTTATCTCTAATTGAACCCTTCTATCAATGCACTCCTTGCGGACAATACAATTTCACTCCTTGCAGGAATCCTATGGCTCAATTAGAAAAAAAATTGAAACTCATTCAGTCTTCCTTTTAGACTTCAATTCAACCATGAAATCACATACACAACATATAAAAGCAAATATATGACAGGAAGCAAATATTCATGAGCGTAACATCAATACACAGAGAAACAACACAAACCATGAATTTGAATCAAATCTTTCTTCTCTTAATTCAAATGCCTGTACATGGGTGTTCTTCATACACTCTCTGCTTGCTCTTCTTCTTGCTTCTAAATTATGTTACAATGATACAATGAGGGTGTCTATATCTGTTTTCCCTCTTGGACTCTAAACCTATCAAATCTAAAATTAAATTCCTATCTACCATCATTAACTAATTTAAATGTTGTATATCTACTAAAGGATGAGAGCTATCTGCTCAAGGTCCATTTACAATAAACAAAAGTGCCTCTTCTTAAATGACTCATTAAAGATTTGCGTAACAATCCCAAAGCAAATTCAAAATTTGTGTTGGCTTATCCAGCTATCCTTCACTTCCGTGCTGGCTCGCTTGATGAGTCGGTGATGCTCCTGCATCATACTCCCTCACTTGAAAAATTTCATGGGCTCCTGTCCATGAGCTCCTGCAAGGTCTGTCCATGCTTCTATATTTTCACTTCGCTCTCCTAGCTGGCATCTTCCACCGGATGATTTTTCCACTTGACCAGATATTCATAGTATTCTTTCCTCCTGGTCTTCTTACCCACTCTGTTGTCCAGTATGCATTCCATCTACGGCTTTTCAGCAACTAGCAATTGTTTCATCCACTGGATCACTAGTTCCTCGGTTCCAGTCTCTGCTTCTCTAGTCCAGTATGGATATAAATCTGCGATGTTGAATATCGGAGATATTTCGATCCCATCCGACAACTCGATCTCATAAGAATTTTCCCTAAATTTTCTCAAGACCTTGCATGGTTCAATTTTCTTCATCTTCATCTTATTGTATGTTCCCCTCGGGAACCTTTCCTTCCTGAAATGTGCCAGAACTAGATCACCAACTTCGAACTGAAGTTGTCTTCGATGTTGATATGCTCTGTGCTTGTACTCGCAATTTGAATCTATCAGTCATTGCTTCACCTGGTTGTGAAGTTCCTTCATTGCCTCAGCAAATTCATATGCACTAGCGCTGCTAGTAGCAGTCTGTTCTTTGTCACTAAGCTCTTCAGCAAGTCTCCCAGACTTTTGTTGACCACTTCTATTTGCCCATCTGTCTGCGAATGATAGGCAGAACTAAACATCAAGTTAGTCCCCAGCTTTTTTCCATAAGGTCCTCCAAAAATTCCCTATGAATTTTGTATCCCTGTCTGAAACTATGCTTTTCGGCAATCCATGAAGTCGAACGATCTCCTTGAAAAACAGGTTTGCAATGTGTGTCGCATCCCTGGTTGTCTGGCATGGAATGAAGTGTGCCATCTTGGAAAACTTGTCCACGACCATAAACATTGAATCAACACCTCTTTGTGTCTTTGGAAACCCCAATACATAATCCATGCTTATCGCCTCCCATGGCCTCTTTGGTATGGGCAATGGTTGATAAAATCCTACATTCTGCTTCCTCCCCTTCGAGTGCTGCCAAACTCTACATCTCTCTACAAATATCTTGACCTCTGACTACATCCCTGGCCAAAAGTATGACTCACTCAATTTCGTGAATGTTTTGTCATGGCCAAAATGTCCTGCTAATCCTCTGCTATGCTTCTCCTTCAACAAATTTTCCCTCATGGAGAAATTGGGAATACACAACTGATTGCCTCTGAACAATAATCCCTCCTGGATCGTATAATCCATCCACATTCTTCTATCTCTGAGAACTGGGTTCTCAGCTGCTTCATATGCCTCTCCAAATTCTGCATCTCCTGCGTACATGTCCTTGAGATTATCAAAACCCAATGTCTTGACTCGAAACTCCCGCAACAACAAACACTTCCTACTCAAAGCATCAACCATTTTGTTAGCAATACCCGAAATGTGTTTAATTACAAATGTGAAATTATGCATATACTCTACCCATTTGGCATGTTTCTGATTCAACTTTTCCTGTTGAGTCACAAATTACAATGCGTGGTTATCACTATATAAAACAAATTCTTTTGGGATCAAGTATTGCCTCCACTTCTTCAATGCCTATATGATAGCATATAATTCCTTATCATACGTGGAGTATTTCAATTTTGCTTCATCGAGCTTCTCGCTGAAATATGCAACTGGTATGTCCTCCTGACTCAAGACCGCTCCTATGGCAAACCCACTTGCATCACATTTCACCTTAAATATCTTCTGGAAATACGGCAACACCAAAACCGGTTGTTCCATGATCTTTCGCTTCAACAGATTGAAGCTCTTCTTAGCCTTTGTTGTCTAGTGAAAAGATTTATGCCACTTCTTCACTGTATCCATCATCACTGCACTAATTCCACTGAAATTCCTGATGAATTTTTGGTAGAAACTAGCCAAACCATGAAAAATTTTCACCTCAAAGATATTTCTCGGTGATGGCCAATTCTTGATCACTTCTACCTTACCTGGATCCATTCTCAACTCATTTGTGGATATAACAAAACCCATATAAATGAGTTATGTCTTCATAAATGAAGATTTTCTCATGTTAATCAACAACTTCTCCTGTTGTAGCTTCCTCATCACAATGGCCAAATGCTTCAAATGTTCAGCCTCTGATTTACTGTAAATCAGTATATCATCCAGATATATGATGACAAATTTCCCGATGAATTCCTTCAGGACTTCTTTCATTAACCTCATAAAAGGTACTCGGTGAATTCATCAAGCCAAACGACATGACCAACCATTCATACAAACCTTTGTTTGTCTTGAATGTTGTTTTCCACTCATCACCTTCCCTCATGTGAATCTGGTGATATCTGCTTTTCAAATCAATCTTTGAAAAGTACCTTGCTCCACTCAAGCAATCCATTAGATCATCCATTCTTAGTAATGGAAACCTGCACCTGATGGTTATCTTGTTGATGGCTCTCGAATCGGTGCACATTCTCCAGCCTCCATCTTTCTTTGGACTGAGTACCGTTGGAATGACACAAGGGCTTAGGATTTGCTTGACCAATCCTTTGTCTAGCAGATCTTGGACCTTCCTCTTAACCTCTTCATTCTCCTGCGGTGTCAACCTGTACGCGGCCTTATTCGGCAAACTGGATCCTGGTATGAGATCAATATGATGACTCACACTCCTCATCGATGGCAACGAATGAGGTAATTCGCCCACTATGATGTCAGTGAACTCTTCTAGCAGTTCCTGAATCTCATCTGGTAGATTATTCACTCTTGTGCTAGTCAAAACAATCCTCGACTTTATGACCACAAAGAACTGTGTATCTTCTTTCTTCTTCCCCTCCGTAAGAAGTTCCTTCCCACTCATGAGAAGTACTGTGTTGCCTACTTTCAGCTTAACCCCCTTATCCTTTATCAGAAGAAACATGTGGGTTCTCCCATTCTTCTCCAGAGTATATGTGTTCATTTTCCCATCATGAATCACATTTATGTCATATTGCCATGGTCTACCCAGCAATAAATGACAAACATCCATAGGAATGAAATCACACAAAATCTTATCATTATATCCACCTATCTTGAATTCAACCAAGCATTGTTTATCAACAGTTACCTGGTGTCCCTTCTATAGCCATGAAACCATGTATGGACTCGGATGATCAATCGTCTCTAGCTCCAGTTTTTCCACCATCTCGGTTGAAACGAGATTATTTGTGATACCACTATCCACGACAACCTTGCATACCCTATCCTTGGTCTTGGAAGTTGTTCTGAAAAGTCCGGTCCTTTGAGTTGAGTCCTCCACCTCCTTTTCGGGTGTTAAGAGAACTTTACGCATCATCAGTGACCTTCCACCTTCTGTGTCTTCAGCCTCAACATCCCGCTTCTACGCTTCGGTGATGTAAGCTTCTCTAATGTCCTTCTTTTTCTCTAGACACTTGAATGACTTGTGCCCATTCTTTCCGCATGTGAAGCATGTAATTACTCCACCTCTTCCTTTTCCTCTACCTCTGGTATGAGGAAAAGTGTCGTTGTCAGCATAATCTCCTCTCTGTTCATTATGCTATCCTCGCTGTTCAACATATGGTCCTCTCTATGAGGTCCCACCTCTCTCAATCTTACCCCTAGGTTTCTTCCATTCCTCCTTGGGCTTCTGAGTTCTTTCCTGGGCAACTGACTTGCCTCTGGGCTGACTCCTACCTAAGCCTCACTGATCTTGCTTACGTCTCATCTTTTCCTCATCTTTCAAAGCCATTTGATAGGAATCCTCCATAGTTCGAATGGTCTCCATACTCAATTCATCATGAATGTCGTATCTCAGGCCATTCAGATATCCAGCAACCTTCTCATCATCTCTCTCCCAATGACCTGCCCTGACGTTCAGTCGATAGAATTCTTCAGTGTATTCTTTCACTGTCATCAGCTTCTGTCTTAGGTTCTGCATCCTCCTGAACAGAGTAATCTGATAGTCTCTCATGATGAACTTTTCCTTCATCTTTGCAATCATTCGATCCCAACTCTTGATCTTCTGCTTGCCTTTGCAGTGTCTATCTGCTTGTAGCTCATCCCACCATAATTCTGCATGTCCTTTCAAGCATGTGACAACATGTCTGACCTTCTTATCCTCTTCAACATCTTCGTAGTCGAAGTAGGTGTCAAGAGCTCGGATGCAATCCAGAAGATCTTCTGCATCTAGATTTCCCTCATAGAGTAGAATGTCCATCTTTGCCTTTGCACCCATCCTGGCAATAGCTTTGATTAGATTCCCATTCTCTGCATCCTTGGCTGCAACTTCCTCCTCACGTTCAACCTCAACTTCATCCTCTGAATCGCTAAAATCCCCTGCACTAATTGTGCGTCTTTGCGTTGTCTCCATGTCTTCGAGTCTAGCTTGGAGATCTCACATTTGTCTCTCCATTTTTGGATTTGCTACCTACCTCCCTCTTCTCCGCACCTCCCTATCGTCTGGATCAGGTGATTGCCTTTCTCTCTTGTGTGGCATGGTGAATTTATTATTCTCTACTACAGAAAAAAAAGAGATATTCCTGCTCTGATACCAAACCTGGCGCAGACGTACTCCTCGGAGCACGCCCACTCCCACAGGATCTCCTCCACTCACAGCCCGAAGAACTCAAAGGTTCCTCTACTTCCCTATCGGGAATTTTCCTTACCCACAAAAAATCTTCAACTGATCTCCCTTAATGATCGAAAAATCGAACTTCGCGATTTCACGAATCCTATGTTCGCGTGTTTTGTGCCACACAATTCCCCGAAATCTGATGCGAGTCAATGTTGAATTTCTCCCCTGCTATCAGAGTTCTCCCTATCGGTAATTCGCCACTCGCGACGTCAACAAATGGAATTTCTAAACTCCGAACCCCGATGTGCCGATACTCCGATGCACGTGTGGGTTGGCTATTCAATGATTTCGTCACCTCGTTGAGATTTCAAAATTTGCGGCATTGTGAATCCTGATGCGAAAGGATTCAGGACTTACCTTTTCCTGATCCTCGATATGGTATGCCACCTGTACTCCACTACCCTATTGTGGCCCACACTATCCTGTGCCTTGTCGGGATATCGCGTATCGCAATTCCACGATGCAAGAATACCTTGTCCACAGAAACCCCGATTCTCCGAACTCCGACTCCCTTGGATCTTCTGACACGCATCCCTAATGATGGATGGTTCTGGGCTCGTCAGGATATCGTGGATCGCGATATCGCAATTCCCATTACAACAACTTAGAAACTCGACCTACGAAACCCCGATACGTGATACACGCATAGATCCAATGGTCCTTGTAACTCGGATCGATGGCTCTACCCCTCCTGAGCTTTGAACCTCTTCCACGCTTATAATGTAACCTCCCAGCACCTCCGTGAGATCCAACGGTCTATGGAACTTCGTGAAATCTCCTCAAAGGATTTTGATCGTTTGTTCTTCCCCTCCTAAATCGACGGGATGACTAAATATCTCTTCACGAGACTTGCTCACTTATTCGCCAACCTACGACACCCTTGAAACTTCAAGTCGCACTTGTCTACGTTGCTCTTCCGCAACTTAGAGGCCTATCCCTCCTGAGCTTTCCATAGTTACTCGATCTCTTAGAAAACGAGAACTCTTTGCACGCACTTTTTGCGGAAACCCTTCAACAATCATCTAAGTGTTGAAGTTCTTCGACCCTGCGCACACTTGCAACAACAATCTTTAGTACTTTACTCAGGTTTGCAACCCTGAGACTTTTACATGGCCTGCGCACTCCTTGCACGACACTGTGCCTAACTGCACCTTCGAGGAAATGAGAA
Source organism: Picea glauca (assembly GCA_000966675.3). Taxonomy (NCBI): domain Eukaryota; kingdom Viridiplantae; phylum Streptophyta; class Pinopsida; order Pinales; family Pinaceae; genus Picea; species Picea glauca. The sequence goes on along the minus strand of JZKD02S0511859.1, from coordinate 1,089,003 downwards.
CAAAAGATATCTCTAATTGAACCCTTCTGTCAACACACTCCTTGCGGACAATTCAACTGCACTCCTTGCAGGAATCCTCTGGCTCAATTAGAAAAACAATTGAAACTCATTCACTCTTCCTTTCAGACATCAATTCAACCATGAAATCATATACACATCATATATAAGCAAATATATGACAGGAAGCAAATATTCATGAGCGTAACATCAATACACAGAGAAACAACACAAACCATGAATTTGAATCAAAGCTTTCCTCTCTTAATTCAAATGCATGTACATGGGTGTTCTTCATACACTCTCTGCTTTCTCTTCTTCTTGCTTCTGAATTATGCTACAATGATACAATGAAGGTGTCTATATCCGTTTTCCCTCTTGGACTCTAAAGCTATCAAATCTAAAATTAAATTCCTATCTACCAGCATTAACTAATTTAAATGTCGTCTATCTACTAAAGGACGAGAGCTATCCGCTCAAGGTCCATTTACAATAAACAAAGGCACCTCTTCTTAAATGACTCATTTAAGATTTGCGCAACAATCCCAAAGCAAATTCAAAAATTTTGTTGGCTTATCCAGCTATCCTTCACTTCCGCACTGGCTCGCTTGATGAGTCAGTGATGCTCTTGCATCAATGTTTCCTAAGGAACCATCGCTTTTGCAACAAAGATCCCTCCTCATGAAGAGGAATGGTTCAAAGATGTACAATTGGATCTATCCTTCTATCATGAATTTTTGGAACCTGAATTTAGAAGCACTCACTTTTGAGCCACCATACCAAGATAAGTTCTACTAGAGAATCATAACAATTTTTTTAGGGTAATTCAAAGATTATTTACATGTGAATGGAGAGTCACTAGGGTTTACCAATATCATATCGGGCTCTTAATGCATTTCACTTGTAGGAAACCCTTGAATCTCCCCTATTACCTTTTTAGAAGCCTAGGGAATATGGATGACATAGTATAAGTAAGGAGAGATCAAGGAGAACCTATCCTTTTCCATTTTTCTTTGATAAAGTTGTTGGTATTAGAAGAGCTTCGAAAGAGGAATCAGGATTGGGAATCTTTTGTACCATCATCACAGATAATAGTTGATTCTTTAAACAACTCTCAAAGCATGAGAGATACACCTTCATCAATAGAAGATACCACCACATATGTCCATCAAATTTATGTAAAGAAAAGGAGAAAGGAAACTGAGAAACCTACAGTAAGTCAACAAGCTAAAAGAAATGGGAAAAATCTCCAATTTTCCGCATAAGACGTCACAACCCCTAGAAAACCAGTTACTAGGTCAAAAACTGAAAGAATACCTACCATGCACACATCACAAGTGCCTAAGGAAGATCCAAAATCCTTCACAAAAATAGACTATCCTAGTGACAAAGAAAATCTGATCAATGAGTTGCAAGAACAGTTAAAGAGGTCCCATTTTGTCATAGCACATTTGTAGCCTGAAAATAGGGAAATGAAGAAAAATACTTTGGAACAAGACTCCAAGATATATATCTGAGTAATAGACGAAACATTAGTCCATGTAACTCCAACAATCTCTAAAACAAAGAGTAAAGGTAAGGCAATGGAGCATAGTTCAAAAGTGAAAGAAATACCTAAACTGACAACAACAACCCTCCATTACGACAACAAAAGTGATGTATAAAATAGGTAAATAATATATATATATATATATATATATATATATATATATATATTAAACATTCAAACGTTACGACAAGTGATAGACGTCACCACATAGATTAAAACTCCATAATCCATATTATCACAATCAACTATTAACATTATTATATTATTCAATCAACCCATCACATAAATATAACATAAGGGAACTACTCGCCCAACCTATTTTGCATGGTTAGGACCTCCAAGACACATAAGCAATGCTCAAGTCCAAGATTCATCCGATTGATTTTCAACATTTAAGATCCTAGGACTGGCGAATGTTCTGAGGAACACGGAGGTATATAAATCCCATTAGTCTAAACATAAACCACAATCCAAAACTAGTATTACCAAATACCGAACCATTAAATCATAGTGATGAAATTAGATTAATCTACTATACCGACTTGATCTTTCACACATCAATAAGTGCAATGGAGCAAGAGGATATTACATAAGGAAATTAAACTGCAAGGGCATAAGTACAATCCTTGTAGCACATAGAGATCTAATTCTATTATCAATAATAATTTTCCAAGGTTAGGTTTGTTAAGCTCATGCCCATTATCAAGTGCTTAAGCTTATGTAGTTAAGTAAGATCTAAAATATCTCAACTATGTTTTCTTTTAATTCAGAATATCTCATTAAGAATATAAATAAGGAAATCCAGTTTATACATCTATCCATTTTTTAACCCATAAAAAGATGAAGATATTCTTAAAGTGAATCATAAGGATTTATGTTCAAATTTACAATCTAATTAAAGACCCCACAAAGAATAAATATTTTTAAGCATCACCTTAAGAATTCATTAGTACTTTAAGCATCATTTAAAATATATAAGAGTTTATTCATAATAAACATTAATTGCATTCTATCAGCTTGCATATCCATTTTAAAACATTAAGAGGAGACCCAAACCTTATAAGTTATAAGGAGATTCAAAGATTCAATTACTGCTTTACATAAATGTTTATAATTTATAAAAATCAAAGAATATCAATCTTCTTGAGCCATACTTACTAACTCAATGCTACCTTACTTGCGTATACATTTAACAAAAATAGGTCGACAAAATATTTAATAAGGAATATCAATATCCTTCATCTATATATGTAAGGACTATAGGGAGATCACTTCATAGCCATAATGGGTCAAGGTTTTCAAGCTACCTCAATATTCTTATACAACGATCGATAAGTTTCAATTCCATCTAAGTAGTATGTAAAAGTTTCAGGCTAAGGATTAAATATGTAAGCATGAACCCTATAAGAATTTCAACCCATAAATAAGGATAGACAAGATAATTCATGCAGTATCTTGCTTGTCCATATAAAAGAACAATTTAAGAAAATCAATTCCTATTAACTATATAAAAAAAAAAGGACTCCAAGCAGACTTGTAATCCATTTAAATAACTAAGGAAGGCCCAACCAATAGTATAACAATGCCCATGCTATCTTAAGGGTTCATTAAAGGAGTTAAGGGAAGACCAATTGTGTACAAAAATAAGGATTCATAACTAACACATCTCCATTGTAGTGAACTTAAGAATAAACCAAGGATTAAGAATACGCTCATCTGGATCACGAAGGGTCAACCCCGAAGGAGATTCTGGAAAGGAGGGTTCCACACGCCATTTTCAATCAAGGTCATAAACACAACAATCAAACTGGCGGTCAGCGTCCAATTGGGCAAGCCCACACGCCAAGGAGGGAGGAACACATGGAGAGGGAAAAATGCTATGCAAAACAAAAACTGTAAGAAATCGAATTTTATCAGGAATGGGAATGGTTGTACACTGGTGCAACATGATTCTTGGTCCCCAGGAGGATTCGCCCACCAACTAATTACAATACACATTTAAGGATAATCCTCCTATTGATTTTAACTTGAAGACAACTAGGTTCGGGTCTGTGAAATGTGCAGGAAACACCATCGAACACAATAGCTTCCACACACATCCAGCGACCAAAATTTACACTCATCATTAGGAATTATGGAACAAGGGAATTCACCCAAGAGCGCCCTTCATCTCATAACTCTAGGTAATGTATAAACTTTTATAGTCATACTACGTCGTAGCCTTCAACCTTGGATTAAATCAGGTTGAGAATTTATCCAGTGGATTTCATTCATCAACGGAAGCAAGTAAAAGAATAGTTAAAAGTTCAAAACCTCCATGACAACAATTTAATAACAATCATTGGTATCTTGCATGAAAGAAGAAATGAATAAGCAAGTAAGAAATGAAATATTTGGGCTTCCCTAATTTACAGTGAGCAATGAATCACGATTTTAGGAAATGAGAAGAGTCTGGAACGGTCCACATGAATTGAGTTTCGTAGCTGCGAAATACAGTGCACCCAACTAAGACGGATTTCGTCCAACGCAAGGAAGCCTGTAGCGACTGAGGAAATATTAATTTGTATTGAAATCAAATGGCCAGGCCATATGATTCCCTTCCAGAAGGTCCTGTCATTTACACAATTTGTATTGAAATCAAAGTAAGCGAACAAGAATAATTGGCATCTGAGAATAATTATCCATGGGTAGCGTTTTAAATTCGTTTCTAAAAATCCCAATAGGAAATTCCAATAGCAACGAATGAGTAGAGATAAAAATGAATTGGCAAAAGAGGAGAGCGAACACGAATATCCAAGGACTTAGTTGAGAATTTAAATGGCATCACATTCCAGAAATTTTTATTTCATCAAATCCATTAACAATTTTCCAATCAATATCAGAATCCATTACAACTTACAACCATCACTAAAACCTTATATACCATGCAAACTTAATACTATGGAAATCTCAAATAAAAATACCGTAAATGGTGAAGATGTAAATGGTGAAGATGGACTGGATGATGTTCCTGGGCAACTGGCATTCATTTTCTCTATCTCAAGCTAGGTATCTCAACTATCACAAGTAAAACCAGTCAAAAATAATTTGGCAACATAACTTTACCAATATTCACTGTGATCCCTTTCCTATCTAGACCATTTGCTTTATAGGAATTTCCTTAATGACACTCCCCACATGCACAATCAATTTTCTTTTTAGTTTAATAAACTAGGATTATTCCCCCTTACACTTGTCACCCTCTCCCCAAGTTGCATAAATAATTACATATTTTATTTTAATGAAAAATCAATTTCCCTCACATTTCCCAAATGTGTTTCTTAAATTGCGTCTAGTTGTCTCTTTATTCCCCATATTCTCATTTAATGACTGGCTCCTTACTAAATCTAAGTTAGATTTAAAATAGGATTCTTCTTCTAGTTAGATTAGTGGTAGCTAGTCTCTAGATACTATTCTGTGTGTAAATATATTCTCTCATGTTTAATTCCTTTTTTATTTTAAAATTCCAAATTGGTATTTTCTTGCACACATGTGTATTAAATCATATCTTTAGATTTATTTCATTTTTCTTAATTCTTAAATTGATTTACCTCATTCCTTTTTAATTTAGTTAATAATTCAGTTTAGTCTCCTTATAAAAACTTAGACTTAGGCTTAACTTTTGTGAATAGACTTAGAATTTTATTTGGGATTTATAATTAGTAAACTCATTCTTTAATTAATTATTTAAATCTAGCAAGGCCTAAATATTTTCAAGGTTTATAATTATTCTTTTAAGGTTTTCTAGGTCATCTAGATTCATTGACTTAAGTTTTATTTTTGCAACGTGCCCTTCAAGACGCAACTTCGTGCTCCAAGGGTGTCACTCGCTTTTGACTGGTTTTGGTAGTTGTCCAACCCTTGTAGTGAGCACTCCATTTGGGGGACCTTGTGATAGACTAAGGGCTTCTAAGGAATAAGGACATTTTTGTGAGCGACTGTCTCAGCGTACCCTCACAACATCGTGGACCTCTCGAACTAGGTAATCATTAACCTACAATTTGAGTTAGGATGGGAGTGCTAGTAGGTTTTGACAGGGATGTTTCCACACCTCTCCCTCAATATCTGGTTTATGTACATGGCCCCTTTACTCCGTATGTGATTCAGATTAGAAAGCATCGTGAGTCTGCATCCAATATTGACAAAACACTGTCCCTGATTCATATACATAACCATATTAAATCAATCACATGACACATATGCGTAAAAATGAAATACTCAAACAAAACACAATCCACTTCCTGAGTCAATCCGGAGCCCAAAGAGGTCCATTGATGTCAACGACATCCACAATATATCACATGTCATGCACATTCATGTAACTCATCAATAGCATATGCCAATACATATATATCAAATGACAATAAATCACAACCATCAACATCATCATAAAAATCCATAATTGAAACAAATAAAGATGTACTATAATCGGATCACTTGCACACAAGTGTCCTCAAAGAATAAGTCGATAACATGTTCTCACAAGAGAGGGATGTTACAGTCAACAAGATAAAAGGAAGGGGAAAAATATCCAATTTTCTCCATAATAGGGAACAACCCCTAGCAAACCAGATACTCGGTGACGCAGACCCCCTACCCTAGCACCAAGATCTGCATAGGATCTTCACTAAAACCACGCCAAGGGTTAATCAAACACCTTTTGTTTAAGCCACAAAGGACTTCGGGTTTCAGGAGTTGGAGAGTCCTGATGTATTCCCACAGCGCTTGACAAATGACGAATTGTGAATTGTCCACGAGGGTTGACCGCTCCAATGCACACCACTTGTTGCCCACTGTTCCTATTTCTGGGACTTGAGTGAACAACCAACAGTCGTTCCTCTTCCCTGATGATTCCCCGAATTTTGAAATGCTGGAACGTCAAAGGGGGCTCAACATCCCATGGAATATGATATTGATGGCCTTTCAGGACTCCGCGTACCAGGAGTTCATGATTCTCGACCCCAACTCACTTGCCGCGCCAATTCCCGAATTCCGAATTAGCGAACCTTTTTCAGGATTTCGCGTACCGGGAGTTTGAAACTCTCGATCCCAAAAATCACTTGTCTCCTCTACTTCCCAAACCCAGAAATGACGAAATGTTGGGATTCCACTCTAAAGACACTTCGCGTTTTGTGACTTCGGGGTTTTCAATGCAAAGTGCCCGGTTTATTGTGTTCGAAATTTCCAAAATGTCGAACCGCGAAATTTCAAAATGCCGATGTTTCACACCAAATGCACGTCGCATTTTGTGACTTCAAGTTTTTCAATGCTAAGGGTCCTGGTTCGTTGTCATTGGAATTTTCGGTATGCTGAACCCCGAAATACTAAAATTTCACACCTTATAATCCCTTTCGCGATTCGGGTTTTAGAGTGACCAAGGATTTTGGTCTATACTCCAAGCTTACGGATCCTGAATTTTTGAAATGATCTGACGGCTCAAACTAATCACGATCAATGGTCCATGTTGATTCTTGATGTCGGGGTGGTGGATTGATCCAACTCCTAACCACCTCACAGCTCCTTTGGATTCGACGGTTCTTACGACTTCGCGAGTTCTCCACAGAGAATTTTGACCAACAGATGCACTCCTCAATGGCTTCTGTCCAAACGAATTGGTGTTCTCCCTCTTTGACTTAAATTCTATGAGAAAATTTCGGCCTCTGTATCCCTCTTTGCACTTCAAAGCTTAAATCCCTCTTGAGATTTTACTTATAAACTCAATCTTCCAAAAGGACCCCTGCTTGCACTACTTGCGGAAAATCTTCAAATAACCTCTGGTTATTTTGAATCTCTGACCCTGTGTACTCCTTGCAACAGCTGTCCGTCAACCTTCCCCTTAATTGAAAAGTTCTAAGGCTTCAATCAGCCTACGCACTCCTTGCATGGATCTATGCTTCCCCTACACTTCAGCTATTATGAGAACAATGGTATCTCTCCTGAGGTTTCTGAGATAAAACGCAGATCCTCGTCAATGCACACCTTGCAGACGTTCACTACACTCCTTGCAGGAATTCTTAGGAAGAGAAACAATTGAAACTCATTCTTCTCCTCTCTCAGACTTCATGCATTCAACATGAAATCACACCCACAATATTGTATTGAAAGAAATGCATAACAGAGAAACAAATCAACTGTAAACAGTAAGCATCATAACACCATAAAAATTGAGTCAAAGCTTCATATATTAACTCAAGTGCTCATTTACATGGGTTATTCTCTATAGCTCTCTGCTATAGCTCTACATCTTATGAACTCTGAATATTCATCAAAAGTTACAATGATACAAGGGTGAAGGTGTCTATATCCGTTTTCCCTCATATGCTTCTAAAACTGTCTAATCTAACATTCATATCTACCTACTTTACATTAACAGACTTAAATGCCTAATACATTCGGCAGATGAGAGTAATCTCTCTAGATCTGTTCATATCTCCAATACATAAATGCAAGTACACCTTTTCCTAGCTATTACATTAATGCTTCAAATTTCAAAATTCAAAATGTTTTCATAAAAACATGCTCCTTTTTCCCATCTGCACGTCTAGTTGTTCCTTTTGCTAGGCGTGTTCTTCGGCTTTGGCTTTGTATGATGCTCCTGAATCATACTCCCTCGCTTGAAAATTTTCATGAACTTATGTTCATGAACTCTTGCATGGTCTGTCCATGCCTATGAATTGTTGCTTTATTCTTCCAATTGGCATCTTCAACTGGATGTCCCTTCTATTTGACCAAGTATTCAAAATACTTTTTTTTCCTGGTCCTTTTGCTAACCCTTTTGTCAATTATGCTTTCTATCCATGGCTCTATAACTACATGCATTTGTTTTGTCCATTGAAATTCTTTCTGTTCCTCCTCTATTCCTGCTTCTTCAGCTCTGTAAGGGTACAAATCCGCAACGTTAAATGTTAGTGAGATTCTGACCCTATCGGGTAGTTCAATCTCATATGCATTTGCCCCAACTTTGCTTATGACCTTGCATGGTCCAATATTTTTCATCTTCAGCTTATTATACATTCCCCTTGGGAACCTTTCCTTCCTCAAATGTGCAAGAACCAGATCACCAACTTCAAATTGAATTTCTTGCCTATGTTGATCTGCTCTTTGCTTGTACTCCTGACTTGAATTTTGCAATCGCTCCTTAATTCAGATGTGAAGCTCCTTCATTCCTTCTGCAAAGTCCTCTGCACTAGCACTCCTGAATTCATTTTTCTCTGAATCTTTGAATTTAGAAACTCCCCGTGGCTGCATTCCATATACAATCTGGAATGGACTTTTCCCTGTGCTTCTATTGAGTGAATCATTGTAAGCGAATTCCGCCTGTGGAAAAATGTGATCCCATTGACTACGGTGTTCAGTCACTAAGATTATTAACAAATCTCCCAAGCTCCTATTCATCACCTCTATCTATCCATCTGTCTTAGGATGATATGCTGAGATAAAAGACAAACTTGTCCCCAACTTCTTCCATAAGGTCCTCCAGAAATGCCCTATGAACTTGGTATCTCGATCATACATGATACTCATTGGCAAGCCATGTAGTCTAACAACTTCCTTGAAAAACACATTCACAATATGAGTTGCATCACTGGTTTTCTGGCATGGTATGAAATGTGCCATTTTTGAAAATCCGTCGACTACCAATAAGATTGAATAATATCCTCTCTTTGTTCTTGGCAATCACAATATTAAATCCATGCTCACTACATCCCACGACCTTTCAGTTATGGGTAATGATTGGTATAACCATGTGTTCTGCCTTTTTCCTTTCGTGTGCTGGCAAATTTTCCACCTGTCCACAAATTTCTTAACATCTGTTCTCATCCCTGGCCAAAAATATGAGCCATTCAACTTTGAGAATGTCTTATTATGACCAAAATGTCTTTCCAATCCTCCACAGTGTTTTACTTTTAGCAAATTCTCCCTCATGGAGAATTTCAGAATATATAGATGATTTTCCTTGAATAATAATCCATCATGTATCATGTATTCATTCCATTGGCTTCTATCCCTGAGAAATGGATTCTCATATGCCTCATATGTCTTTTTAAAATCTGGGTCATCCCTATACATCTCTTTAAGGTTATCAAAACCCAAAGTCTTGACTCTGAATTCCTGCATAAGTAAACATTTCCTTCTCAAAGCATCAACAACTTTGTTAGCAGTTCTAGAAATATGCTTAGTCACAAAAGTAAAATTCTGCATGAATTTAACCCATTTAGCATGTTTTTGGTTCAACTTTTCATGTTGAGTCACGAATTGTAAAGCGTTATTATCACTGTACAAAACAAACTCCTTGGGAACCAAATAGTGTCTCCATTTCTTTAGTGCTTGTATCACTGCATATAATTCTTTGTCATATGTAGAGTACTTAAACTTCCCCTCACTTAGATTTTCACTGAAATATGCGATCAACCTGTCATCTTGGCTACATACTGCTCCAATTGCGAATCCACTTGCATCACACCTGACCTGGAATGTCTTGTTGAAATCTGGCAAAACCAAAATTGGTTTCTCAGTGATCTTCTTCTTCAACAGGTTGAAGCTCTTCTCTGCTTCCTTCGTCTAATGCAAATATTTTTTTCTTTTCTTCACCGTATCCATAAACGATGCGCTAATCCCACTGAAGTTTCGGATGAATTTCATGTAGAATCTAGCCAAACCATGGAAGCTTCGAACTTCAAACATGCTCTTCGGTGATGGCCAATTCTTAATCACCTTTATCTTTTCCGGATCCATTTTCAGTTCATTTGCAGAGATAACAAAACTCAAATAAATGAGTTTTGTCCTCATAAATGACGACTTCTTCATATTGATCAACAATTTCTCCTACTGTAATCTCCTCATTATTGCAGCTAAATGCTTTAAGTGTTCTACTTATGTCTTGTTGAAAATTAATATATCATCAAGATATACAATGATGAATTTCCCTATGAAATCCTTTAGGACTTTGTTGATCAACCTCATGAAAGTACTGGGTGCATTCGTTAAGACAAATGGTATGACAAGCCATTCATACAACCCCTCATTTGTCTTGAATGTTGTCTTCCATTCATTACCTTCCCTCATTCGAATTTGATGATACCCGCTTTTCAAATCAATATTTGAAAAAAAAAAATTCTCCACTCAAGCAATCCATCAAGTTGTCCATCCTTGGCAATGGAAATCTATATCTAATGGTAATCTTATTGATTTCCCTTGAGTCTATACACATTCTCCAACCTCCATATTTCTTTGGGCTGAGAATTGTCAGAGCAGCGCATGGACTCAAGCTTTCTCGAATCAGTCCTTTGTCCATTAAGTCTTGGACCTGTCTCTTAACTTCTTCATTTTCCTGCGGCGTCAACCTATACACGAATTTGCTCGGCAAACTAGCTCTAGGTATAAGATCGATATGATGACTTATACTCTTCATAGGTGGCAACGGACAAGGTATTTCATCCACTACTATATCAACAAACTCTCCCAGGAACTCCTGCATTTCTTCTGGTAAATCATCTATCCTTGTACTCGTCAAAACAATTTTGGGCTTCCTGACCACAATAAATTATGTGTCTTCCTTCTTCTTAACCTCATCAAGAAGTTCCTTCCCACTCATGAGAAGTACCGTGTTGCTCATCTTTGTTTTCACCTCTTTATCCTTAATTGGCAGCAACATGCGAGTCCTACCATTTTTTTCCAGGGTGTACGTATTTTTTCTCCCATCATGAACTACGTTTCTGTCATATTGCCATGGTCTATTGAGCAATAGATGACAAACAACCATGGGAATGACATCACATAATATTTCATCTTTATATCCTTCTATTTTAAATTCAACTAAACATTGTTTAGTGACATTTACCTGATGTCCTTTTTGTAGCCCCGAAACTCTGTATGGGATTGGATGTACAACAATCTCTAGCTGCATATTTTCTACCATCTCTGTAGATACAAGATTGTCTGTGATACCACTGTCCACTATGACTTTGCATACCCTATCCTTAGTTTTGCAAGCAGTCTGAAACAGACTATTTCTTTGGGCAGGGTTCTTTGCCTCCTTCTTCAGCTTCAAGAGAACTTTCCTTGTCATCAAAGATCTTCCACCCTCGGTGTCTTCTACCTCAACATTTCATCCTTGAGCTTTGGAAGTGTGAGTTTCACCACCATATTTCTTCTTATTTGGACACTCATATGATTTGTGTCTAATTTTTCGACAGATGAAGCATTTCACTTCACCTCCTCTGCCTCTTCCTCTTCCTCTAGCTCGAGGAAAAGTATTTCTATCAGCTTACTGCCTTCCTTATGAGCTTCCTCCCCTCTCACATTGAGTTTGAGGTTTCTTTCCCTCTTCTTTAGGTTTTTGAGTTTTGTCTTGGGCAATTGTTTTGCCTCTGGCTTGGCTTCTACCTCAACCTCTTTGACCTTGCTTTTGTCTCAACTTCTCTTCAGCTATCAGAGCTATCTAATAAGCATATTCTACATTTCGAATGGTCACCATGCTCATCTCATCTTGAATGTCATATTGTAGACCATTCATGTGCCTAACAACATTTTCATCATCACTTTCCTGATGACCTGCTCTGATGTTTATCCTATAGAATTATTCAGTGTATTCTTTAACTAACATCAACTTCTGTCTCAAATTCTGCATCCTCTGAAACAAAGTGATTTGATAATCCTTGGATATAAATTTGGATTTCATTTTTGCAACCATTCTATCCAAGATTTTGATTTTCTGCTTTCCCTTGCAACGTCTGTCAGCCTGCAGTTCATCCCACCACAATGTTGCATGCCCTTTAAGTCTAGTAATGAAAAGTTTGACTGTCTTATCTTCCTCAACATCCTCATAGTCGAAGTATTTGTCTAGAGTTCTAATCCAGTCTAGAAGTTCTTCAATGTCCAAGTTTCTCTCATACAAGGGAATGTCCATTTTTGCTCTGGCACCTATCCTTGCAACAGCCCTAAATAGGCGTTCGTCTGCAGCATCTTCAACTGCAACTTCTTCTCCTTTGTTTCTAGCTTCATTTTCACTTTCAGCCTCACTGATATCCCCAACATCGATTGTGCGCCTCTGTGTTGTCTCCATAGCATCAAGTTTAGCATGTAACTCAGGCATTTCTCTTTCCACTGCTAGATTAGGCATTGGCCTATCTCTTCTTCTCATTGTCATGGATGAAATTTTTTCTCTTTTCTCTCTGATATAGAAAGAAAAGAAATTTTATGTGCTCTGATACCACACTGAAGTAGACCCACTTCCCTCGGGCCGAGATTTGCACACGATCTTCACTAAAACCACGCCAAGGGTTAATCAAACCCTTTTTCTTTAAGCTAGAAAGGAATTCGGGTTTCGAGAGTTGGAGAGTCTCGATGTATTCCCACATCTCTTGACAAATTTTAAATTGTGAACTATCCACGAGGGTTGACTGCTCCAACGCACACCACTTCTTGCCCACTAATTTCGGCTTTCCAGGACTTCAGCGAAAAACCAACGGTCGTTACTTCCCTGATGATTCCCCAAATTTCAGAACATTGAAAGGGGCTCAACAACCCATGGAATGAGAGATAAATGGCCTTTTGGGACTCCATGTACTGGGAGCTCACGATTCTCGACCCCAACTCACTTACCGCACCAATTCCTGAATTCTGAAATAGCGACCATTTTTCAGGATTTCGCGTACCAGGAGTTTGAAACTCGCGGTCCCAAAAATCACTTGTCTCCTCTACATCCTGGACCGCAAAATGCCAAAATGTTAACATTCTACTCCAAATACACTTCGATTTTCGCAAAATCGAGGTTTTCAATGCAAAGTGTCTGGTTTCTTTTGTTCTAAATTTCTGAAATGTCGAACCCTGAAATGCCGAAATGTCGATGTTTCACACCAAAGGCACATCGCAATTTGCGACTTTGAGGTTTTCAATGCCAAGGGTCTTGTTTCCTTGTCATCGGAATTTCGAGTATGCCAAACACCGAAATAGAAAAATTTCAGACTTTATAATCCCTTTTGCGATTCGGGTTTTAGAGTGACCAAGGATTTTGGTCTACACTCCAAGCTTACGGATCCCAAATTTCTGAAATGATCTGACGGCTCAAACTGATCACGATCAATGGTCCATGTTGATTCTTGATGTCAGGGTGGCAGATTCATCAAACTCCTAACCACCTCCCAGATCCTCTGGATCTAACGGTCCTCACAACTTTGCGAGTTTTCCACGAAGAATTCTAACCACCAAATGCACTCCTCAATGGCTTCTGTCCAAATGAATTGATGTTCTCCCTCCTTAACTTAACTTCTATGAAATGATTTCGACCTCCGTCCCCCTTTGATCACTTCAAAGTTTAAATCCCTCCTAAGCTTTTACTTATAAACTCAAGCTTCCAAAAGGACCCCTGTTATCACTCCTTGCGGAAAACCTTCAAATAACCTATGGTTATTTTGAATCTTTGACCTTGTGCACTCCTTGCAATAGTGGTCCTTCAACCTTCCCCTTAGTTAAAAATTTCTAAGGCTTCAATCAGCCTATGCATTCCTTGCATGGCTTTGTGCTTCCCCTGCACTTCAGCTATTATGAGAACAACGATATCTCTCTTTAGCTTTTTGAGATAAAACTCAGACCCTCATCAACACACACCTTGCGGACGTTCACTGCACTCCTTCTATGAATTCTCAGGAAGAGAAGCAATTGAAACTCATTCTTCTCCTCTCTCAAAATTCATGCATTCAACATGAAATCACACCCACAATACTGTATTGAAAGAAATGCATAATAGAGAAACAAATCAACTGCAAACTTACCATTCAACAATTGTAAACAGTAAGCATCATAACACCATAAAAATTGAGTCAAAGCTTCATATATTAACTCAAGTGCTCCTGTACATGGGTTATTCTCTATAGCTCTCTTCTACAGCTCTACATCTTATGAAATGTGAATGATCATCAAAAGTTGCAATGATACAAGGGTGAGGGTGTCTATATTCGTTTTCCCTCATATTCTTCTAAAATTTTCTATTCTAACATTCATATCTACCTACTTTACATTAATAGACTTAAATGCCTAATACATCAGGCAGATGAGAGTAATCTCTCTAGATCTTTTCATATCTCCAAGACATAAATGCAAGTATGTATTTTCCTAGCTATTACATTAATGCTTCAAATTTCAAAATTCAAAACACTTTCATAAATACATGCTCCTTTTTCCCATCTGTATGTCTAGATGTTCCTTTGGCTAGGCGTGTGCTTTGGCTTTGGCTTTGTATGATGCTCCTACATCACTAGGTCTAGAGATAAAATAATACCTTCCATGCACACATCACAAGAACCTATGGAAGATCCAAAATCCTTCACAAAAAGAGACTGTCTGAGTGAAAAAGAAAACTTGATCATTGATCTACAAGAACAGTTAAGGAAAACCCATTTTGTCATAGCACATTTGTAGCATGAAAATAAGGAAATGAAGAAAAATACTTTGGAACAAGACTCCAAGAAAGATATCTCAGTAATAGGTGAAACATCAGTCCCTGTAACTCCAAAAAGATCTAAAACAAAGGGTAGACATAAGGCAGTGGAGAAGAGTTTATAAGTGAAAGAAATACCTAAAGTAATGCTACTTTGACTAGATCCTCAGCCAGGAATTTGGAAAATCAGGAGGAACCTCCAACAAAAAGTCAACCAATAGAAAGGAAGAGTGATGAGGGTCAACATACTTTCAAGAGATTAAGGAAACAACTAAGAGAAGCACAATGTAATGAACCCTCTGTTACGACATAAAAGTAAGTGAGTACAGTAGTGAATTTTTATTTTTTTTTGAAACTTTAGTTGGGACAAGTGTCACATGAAACAACATACATCCTTACTTACACCTTCTATTCTCATGTATCTGAATACACAACAATATTCAAATACAACTTCAATGTTATTCATAGATCAACCACATCACTTAAATATAAGAAGTGATGTCTACCCTCCCAACCTACCCTCCAAGGTTAGGACCTCCTAGACACATAATCAACACTCAAGTCCAGGATTCATCTGATTGATTTTGACCATTTAAGATATCGGAACTGGAGATTGTTCTGAGGAATAAGGATTGTAAAGATTACAAGTGTGACATCATTATAATTAAAAACATAAAATGACCCAGATTTTACGCAAGAAAAATCAATTTACTAAGAACTACCAAAATTCTAGTGCATAATTTGATAATCCAACTATGGACATAACAAGATGATCATGTAAAACACCAAGTATAACTACTTAAGGTTGTGCAACTTGTGCACTAGCTTACTAAGTCCTAAGCGCAAGTGGTCAGCAAAACTTTTATAATATCTACAATGTGCATCTACGCTGCTTATTTTGATTAATTAGGTTGGTTGTCATTGATGTCAACCCTTGAAGAAAGTCTGGTAGAAAATTCCGGTAGCACAAAGGTATGGGTAATGGACCCAAGATTGTTTGATGGTTAATGGTATGAGTTTTGGTATATTTGAAGGTAAGACTATTCTATATGGATAGTACATGTCATGTCATTTCCATTGGTATGTGGAACATCACATAACTCCTCACGGTTAGAGAGTTATTGGCATGTGAAGTTGAAGAACCCTCATGAGTTATCTAGAAGCCCCTAAAAGGTCAAAGTAGTCAAAGTGGGTGCAAAGAAGAAATTATTTAAATAATAAAGTTAGAGGAGAATTTATTATTTATGGATAAGTCAAAGTGGTTGCAAAAAAAATTATTTAAATAATAAAGTTAGTGGATAACTGAAGTTAATTCGACAAGTTGTTAGAAGTGGGTTAGCCTTAAAATGAGGAAAGTGGGTTAAGATGGTTAGAAGGTAACCCTTTGAGGAAGCTACATGGAAGTATAAATAAGAGGCAAGGGTCTCCCATTTGAAGTGTGAGCATATTGAATATCTATTATTGTGTAAGGTTTATTGCAGGTACTCATTGATTTATCGGAAGTTGCGAAAGTCTGAGGTAGCATGACGGTTTAACGATGAAAGTTTCAGAATTATAAAGAACAATGAAAAACCCTAAGTTATGAGTTGTACACAGGATAATAGTACAACAGAGTGTGTACATACACGGGCTACTGGTATAACAGAGCGCATACATACGCCGACAGTCAGTATAACAAGATGTGTACATAAGGGCCAAGCCATGGAAATCTGAGGAGATGAAGAAGCAAAGGTTTTATATTCTCATATCAAGATTCAAGGAAGGTCTACAGTGATCCAATACCTCAAATCTATCCACTGGTTAAAAGGATTTGTCTTATTTCTATGAGTAGTTGTAATTTGATGTCTGCATGAGAAATGGTTATGGCGAATTGAAGATTCTCCCTAGAGAGACTAGTGATTGCATGGGATCTTTTGTATAAGTCAAATCTACAGAAACACTGTGCCGGTATAATCAATATTTATCATTGATACCTCTTCTTAGAGTTAATAAAAATCTTGTGTTTCTTGGTATATGGCTAAGGGTTTTTAGGGTACATGTTTGAGAGATTGTATTTGTGAAGTGGTTGATGTATTGAGAGGTTTAATATCATAAAGTGTTTTATGTCTAGTTCATGTGAGGATTATTATATTGGTTCATGATAACATAGACTCATTTGGAACATGACTAGAGAGAGATATAGTCTTTTGTTAAAGCCTATGTATGAGGATGTATGCACAGGGAACAATTACAGTCTAGATACAGTGATAGGTTGCAGATCTATGTGAAAGAAGTTATAGAGGGTCATAAGTTTTCAAAATAAAGAAAACCCTAGTTTTCAAAACACATATGCATGTTGCATAACAAATAGGTTGTCTACATATGTGGGTTGCATAATATATAGAGAACGTGCATACGCATGATGCAAAACTACAGGTCGCGTATATGTTTTATTTGGTTGATACATCATCAGTTTAGGTACAGGTTGATTCCAGGGAAGTATTACAGGTTGGTTGCAGGCCAACGTTATAGGTTGGTGTAGTTTTACAGTGGTATATCTCACAGTGATATTGTGACAGCAGTTCCATCATTCTACTTTTATTTCAGGGCGGTTGGACGAGGAAAGGATAGGTGGTTGTAGCTGAAGAACATAGGAGGTTGTAGCCTCCTTTTGGTTGTATCCAGAGAATTGGGAGTTGGAGATTCCCTCATGTTGTAGTCCGAGAAACTAGGGGTCATAGCCTCCTTCCATTTGCAGCTGGAAAACAAAGGAAGTTGGTTCTTCAAATGAATGTAATTCTTAAAGACATATAAGGAAAAACATTTTGTGGTTTTCTCCCACTTTACGTTTCCACGTAAAAACATTGGTGTACTGTGTATGTGTATGATTTCCCATTTTTTCATTGTATATCTACTTTGAAACTATTGTATGGTAATGATACATTGATATAACACTTGCATTTTATGGTTAAAAATGATTAAATTGCTCTATTATTGATTCACCCCCCCCTCTCAGTAATCCAACAATTGGTATTAGATCAAGTTCCTCCAGGAATCAGTTTAACCAATGAAAGGTAGATCATGGATATCAACAACATGTATTAAAATGGAATACCATAGTTTTATGGACAAAAGTATGCATTATGGAGCAGAAGGATGAAAACATATATATAGGCACAATGATTTGAAATTTGGAAATCTAGAGTAGATGGATACAAAGAATCTGTGGTTTTACCAACAAATGAAAGAGCAATAAAACTCCGTCAAAATAATTCCAAAGCCACAAATGCACTTTTGAATGGTCTTAGTGAATGGATATATACCAAAGTTATACATTGTAAATCCGCTAAAGATATTTGGGGCAAACTTCAAAATATATATGAAGTAGATTCAACAGTCAAAGAAGCAAAGATTCAAACTTACAAAGGTCATTTCTAACAACTAAATATGAAGGAACATGAAAATAGTGCATCTTACTTCTTACTAGTCGATGAAATAGTAAATGCAATCATAGGATTGGGAGAAGAAATTAAAGAATCTGTAATTGTTCAAAAGGTACTAAGATCTCTTCCTATGAGATTTGATCCTAAGATATCGGCACTAGAAAAAAGAGCAGATCTAGACACAATAAGCATGGATGAACTACATGAAATCTTCACATCATATAAAATGAGAAATGAACAGGAAAATCCAGATATAAAAGAAGCAGCTTTCAAAGCATTCAAAAATTCAAAGAAAAAAGGAAAGAAAAAAGAAAAAAAAACATATCAACAACAACTACATCTCGGAAGATGATGAAGAGGTGGCCAACTTTGTCAGAAGATTGAGAAAGGGAACCAACAACAGATATAAATGTAAGATTCTATTGATTTTTTTTTATTGTGATGATATTGGTCATTTTGCTACCTAATTTCCTCATAACAAAAATAAGAGGAATGATGAAGATTACTCAAGTAGCAAAAAAACATGTAAGACAAAATAACCACAAAGAAAGATTTCAAGAAAAGCTTATGCACCAAATAAGACATCTCCTCATCAAATGAAGATGAATTTAGTGACAGTGAGACATAAATATCTATATTTATGGCACTGGAAGATTCTGATCAAGAACACACTGAAGAAAAATATGAAGAGGCAGAAGTTGACTACCGAGAAGAATTGTTCACTTCCATATATGTTATTAGAAGAGAAAAAGATGCTACAAGAAGAACTAGACAAGAAATAAGACACCCAGGAACTAGAAAAAATGATCATGAAATTGAAGGTTCAAATATAAGAATATAAAAGAATTGAAGAACCACTCAAAGAATAGTTAGAATAAAGAGACATGATCATTGGAAATTTGGAAGCAAGGATTGTCACATTGAGAAAGGATCTTTAAAAGAAAAATATGCAGAACAACTCAAAATTTTTGGATGACATTATCAGCAGTCAAAATCCTTATCATGACAAGTCTGGACTTAGATACAATTAGATAGAAAAGGGATCAAACTCCAAAAAAATTGAACAAAAAACACATCCAAAAATCTATGTAGAACAATCAAAGGGAATATGAAAACCTACAAGGAACATTACAGGGACACTCCTCCACCGAGAAGATTCAGATTTCAAAATCAATGAATGAAAAAAACAAATAGGCATCAGGAAGAAGAATGATTCATAAGAGTAACTCCCTTCAGAATTTGTTCAACTCCTAGATATCAAACTATCTTTTTTGATTTATGTTATGCATACAATAATTTTGGACATAAAGCTGTGAATTGCATAGCTAACCCCAGGAACATAAATAATTTTGAAATGCATACACAAAAGGGTTATCCAAGAAGGCCTAGTGAAACATAGAGAAGAAGCTACAACATGTTTGAATCATTGAGCACTGAAGTGGAATTCTACAAATGTAACAACTTTGGACACATGGCCAAATGTTGTAGAATGGCAATCCCTCCTAGAGAACCACAACAGAACAACAATATTCACATACAGGAACCTCAGAAGAGAACATGGATAAGAAACCAGAATCAGTATAGAAATGAAGAATGCACACTCACCCTACAATCTGAGAAGAGTAAACGTGGTTGGTATGTTTATAGTGGTTGTTCAAAACACATGAAATGTGATAAAGACATGTTTATTACATTAAGAAAGGAAATAAATGGATCAGTCTCCTTTAGAAATGATGACTCAGCTAAAATCATTGGAAAAGGCACAGTCAGAATTGGAAACAACAATACCAGGGAAATAAATGTTCTACTAGAAGAAGATATGAAAAATAATCTTCTAAGTGTGAGTCAAATGTGTGACCAAGGTCATAAAGTTAATTTATATTCATAGAAGTGTGAGATAAGAAAAGAAGGTTCAGGAAAATAAATTGAAACAACTACAAGAACTTCAAGTAACATATATGTATTAAGTGAAATTGGAAATGAAAAGTGTTGTCTAGGAAAGGAAGATGAAGGTTGGATATGGCACAAAAGAATGGGTCACATACACTTTGAAAACCTTGTCAAAGTCAGTAAAAAGGAAACAGCTAGAGAAATTCTCGAAATCACGAAAGAAACCTACACTTTATGCAAGCATTGTCAATAAGAAAAGCAAACAAAGACCAGGTTCAAATCAAAGGAATACTCAACGACAAGACCACTGTAAATTGTACATACTGATCTAGTTGAACGAAATAAAAAAAATGGTTTAAAAGGTGATAAATACATTATGTTATTAGTTGATGATTATACAAGAATGACTGGAGTTTTCTTTCTTAGGAATAAGTCGGAATCTTTTGAAAACTTCAAGATCTACAAGGAAATGGTCGAAAATGAAATGGATTCAAAAATCAAATTCTTGAGATATGATAATGGAGGAGAGTTCACTTAAAAGGAATTTATGGACTACTGTAGTAAGCATGGAATAAAAAGACAATATTTCATTGCTAGGACACCACAACAGAATGGAGTTGTTGAAAGAAAGAGCAGGACAATAGATGAAATGGCTTGGACAATGCTAATGGATTCCAAATTGACAGATATTGTTTGGACACATGCAATGCATACAACAATTCACATTCAAAATAGAGTAATGCTCAAAAATAACACTGACAAAAATCTCTACGAGCTATGGAAAGGAAGACCAGCAAATGTGAATCACTTCAGAGTATTTGGAAGCAAATGCTACATCAAAAGAGAAGATGGCAGGATGAGAAAGTTTGACTCTTTTGTCGATAAAGGAGTACTTGTTGGTTACTCAAGTACAAAGAAAGCATAAAAATGTTACAATATGAGGTTGAACAAATTTGTGGAAAGCATTAATGTAACAATTGATGAAACAGGTGGACAAGAATTAAAGGAAGAAGAAAATGAATCAATGGAACAACTTTATGAAGAAGAAGAAGATGAATTGGAAGTAGAAGGAGAATATGAAGAAGATTAGATGGAAGTAGAAAAGATCGTTTAACAAGTGTCTGCAAAGACACCTAGTAAACAAGTACGAAAGAATCATCCTTTAGATCAGATTATCGAAAACAAGGATGGAGGAGTTGAGACTAGAAGAAGAATCAGTTCACCAGAACAAATGCACCTAGCACTCTTATCTACGATTGAACTAAACAGTTTTGAAGAGACCAGCAAGGATGAATTCTAGAATAAGACCATGGATAAAGAATTGGATCAAATAGAGAATAATGACACTTGGGAATTGGTTCCAAGACCAAAGAATAAGAATGTGATTGGCACAAAGTGGGTTTTCAAAAATAAATTGAATGAAGATGGACATGTTACAAGGAACAAAGCTATATTGGTATGTAAAGGATATGAACAGGTTGAAGGAATCGAATTTGAAGCCACATTTGCCCCAGTTTCCAGAATGGAAGAAATCTAATTGCTCTTAGCTTATGGATTCTCCAAGAATATTAAAGTGTATCAGATGCACGTGAAATCAACTTTTCTAAACGGGGAACTTGAAGAAGAAGTCTACATTGAACAACCAGAAGGATTTCAGTTGTCAGTGAACACATATTATGTGTGTAAATTGAAGAAGCCTTGTGTGGTCTAAAATAGGCTTCTAGAGCATGGTACTCCAAACTGGATAAATATCTACAGTAGGCAAGTTTCAAAAAAGGAAGTGAAGACATCAATCTCTACATCAAGGTAACTCAATATAGAATTTAATTAATTGAACTTTATGTTGATGATATTATTTTTGGAAGTGATGATAACAGGTTAAGCCAACAATTTGCAAAGGATATGCAAAATGAATTTGAAATGTCATTACTTGGAGAACTATCCTTCTTTATGGGTCTTCAGATATGTAAAATCAACCAAGGAATTTTTATTTCTCAAACTAAGTATATCAAAGAAATGATAAAGAGGTTCGAAGTGGAAGATTGAAAACCAGTTACCACTCCTATGAAAACCAGTTACAAGTTGAGAAAATATGATGATTCAAAGTTTACAAGCCAGAGGAAATACATGTCAATGTTTGGTAGCTTACTATATGTGACAACATCCAGACCATATGTAATGCAAGAAGTTGGACACGTGACATGATTCCAAATAACATCTAAAGAATCACATGTCTTAGTAGTCAAGAGGATTTTAAGATATATCAAGGGAATAGAAGAGTTTGGATTATGGTATCAAAAAGGAAAGGATTTATCACTTATTTCCTACACAGATGCAGATTGATCAGGTTGCATTTATGACCGACAAAGCACTAGCGGAGAAGCATTCTACTTGGGTGAGTGTTTAGTATCTTGGATAAGCAAGAAAAAATCATCAGTATCTTTATCTATAGTCGGAGCATGGTACATTGTAGCAATAGGATGTTGTACACAAGTTCTATGGATGAAACAAACTTTGATAGATATATAGGTTGAGTATGATGAGCCCATTCTAATCTATTGTGATAATAAAAGAGCCATCAGTATCTCAAAAAACTCGATGATGCACTCCAAGACGAAGCACATTCCAATCAAGTATCACTTTCTACAAGAACAAGTTGCAGAGAAGAACATAAGAGTTGAATATGTGGGCACAAAATAAAAATTGGTAGACATATTTACAAAACTGTTTTCATGATAATCCTTTGAGTATCTTCACCAGAGACTCGGAGTAATTTCTACTCCAAAATGAATTCCTTTGAATTCTTATCTTATATGTCTTAGATTTACACGAGAAAGAGCCATGAAGAGGACCGTTCAGATTGGGATATCGGTTTCAGGAAGAGTTCAGTGATGGGGAGTATCCCCAGGGACTGTTCAGTTAGGGGGAGAAAACATAGATGGAATATTACATTTTCCATTGATGACAAAGGGGGAGATATTTATCAGATATAGGATAGAGAGTTAGATGCAGATTTACCATATGTAGGATAGAGAGTTAGATACTTAGAGAAAGAGCACAGAGGCATGGTTCTAGGGGGAGCGATCGTCACACGGGGGAGCATGAGTGATATGACTTCAGTATTAAATCAAAGTGTTTCCATCAATGCCAAAGGGAGATATTTTTGATTAATTAGGTTGGTTGTCTGTAATGTCAACCCTTGAAGAAAGTCTGGTAGCACAAAGGTATTGGTAATGGACCCAAGTTTTTTTTATGGTTAATGGTACGATTTTTGGTATATTTTCATGTAAGACTATTCTAGATGGATAGTACATGTCATTCCATTTCTGGTGGTATGTGGAATGTCACATAACTCTTCACAGTTAGAGAGTTATGGCCATGTGAAATTGGAGAACCCTCATGAGTTATCTAGAAGCCCCTAAAAGGTCAAAGTAGTCAAAGTGGGTCCAAAGAAAAAATTATTTAAATAATAAAGTTAGTGGAGAATTTATTGTTTATGGATAAATCAAAGTGGTTGCAAAAGAAATTATTTAAATATTAAAGTTAGTGGAGAAATCAAGTTAAGTGGACAAGTGGTTAGAAGTGGGTTAGCCCTAAAATAAGGAAAGTGGGTTAAGATGGTTAGAAGGTAACCCCTTGAGGAAGCTACATGGAAATATAAATAAGAGACAAGGGTGTCCCATTTGAAGTGTGAGAATATTGAATATCTATTATTGTGTAAGGTTTATTACAGGTAGGCATTGATTTATCTGAAGTTACGAAAGTCTGAGGTAGCACAAAGGGTTAACGACGAAAGTTTCAGAATTATAGAGTATACTGAAAAACCCTAAGTTCTTACGTGTATGCAGGCTAATAGTACAACATAACGTGTACATACGAGCACTACTAGTATAACAGAGTGCATACATACGTCGACAATCAATATAGCGGGACGCGTATGTGAGGGCCAATCCATGGAAATCTGAGATGAAAAAGCCAAGGTCTTAGATTCTAAGTTTAAGCTCCCAGGAAGGTCTACAATGATCCAATACATCAGATCTATCCACTGGTTCAAAATGTATGTCTTATTTCTATTAGTTGTAATTTGATGTATGCATGAGAAATGGTTATGGAGATTTGAAGATTATCCCTAGAGAGACTAGTGGTTCCATTGGATCTATTGTATAAGTCAGATCTACAGAAATACAGTGTTGGTATAATCAATATTTATCATTGATACCTCTTATTAGAGTTGAGGCCCATCTTGTAGTTCTTGGAATATGGCTAAGGGTTTGTATGGTACATGGTTGAGAGCTTGCATTTGTGAAGTGGTTGATGTATTGAGAGGTTGAATATCATAAAGGGTTTTATGTCTAGTTCATGTGAGGATTATTTTATTGGGTCATGATAGCATACACTCATTTGGCACATGACTAGAGAGATATATAGTCTTTGGGTAAAGGCTATGTATGAGGATGTATGCACAGGGTATAGTTGCAGTTTGGATACAGTGACAGGTTGCAGATATATGTGGGAGAAGTTACAGAGGGTCAGACGTTTTCATAAGAAAGAAAACCCTAGTTTTTATAAGGCATACATAGGCTGCATAACAGATAGGTTGCGTACATATGTGGGCATGCATAACAGATAGGGGGCATACATAAACATGTTGTAGAAGTACAGGTCATGTATTTTTTGTATTTGGTTGATACATGCTCAGTTTAGGTATAGGTTGATTCCAGGGAAGTAGTATAGGTTGGTTGCAAGTCAGTGGTACGGGTTGGTGCAGTTTTACAGTGGTACATCTCACAGTGATAGTGTGGCAGTGGTTCCATCATTCTACTTTTATTTTAGGGTGGTTGGATGGGGCAAGGACATGTGGCTGTAGCCACCTTCCAATCGTAGCCAGAGAACATAGGGGGTTGTCGCCTCCTTCTGGTTGTAGCTAGAGAATTGGGGAGTTGGAGCTTCCCTCGGGTTGTAGCCTGAGAAACTAGGGGGTTGGAGCCTCCTTCCAGATGGAGATGGAAAAAATAGAAAGTTGGTGCTTCCAATGAATGTAATTCTTAAATAGATATAAAAAAAAAAAACATTATGTGGTTTTCTCTCGCTTTAGATTTCCACGTAAAAACATCGGTGTACTGTGTATGTGTATGATTGTTCATTTGTTCATTGTCTATTTACTCTGCAACTATTGGATGATAATGCTACATTGATATAACAGTTGCATTTTGTGATTAACAATGATTAAATTGCTCTATTATTAATTCACCCCCTCTCAGTAATCCAACAATTTAAATGGGTGTAAAGTTCAATTACTTCTGATTATTATTTTCCTTCTTCTTAGTAAAATAACTATTATAATATTATGTTCAAGTTGTATAATTTAATATATTCATTATTAAAACCCTTATATATTGCACGATATTCTATTAATACTACTTCTTCATATTTAAACTATTTAATGTTTAAATTTTAGTTTCTCTCATAATGGTTACACATAAATTACAAATTATGCAAGAATAAAATATATGAGTTAACTCTCAAAAAACTGGAGAACAAGTTAAAGTTAATGATTACACACAATACATTCATGTATGTCTAAAATAAAGAATATGTATGTCTAAAATAAAGAATTTAAAATTATCAAATAACTTATAGGGAGATAAAGTTAACGTTTTTCCATTAGACTAAAGTCTTTTACAACTGTCATATTTAATTTATGTAAATGCATTAGATTGTAATCATCAATAAACATCTTTTGATATTTAAGGGAAAGTCTTGGGTAAAATCTTGGATGATCCATACTTAAGCCAAGTAACGATTCGGCCTAAATGTAGGTGGCGATCTATTATTAATTATGACAAGTATCACTGCAAGCCTTAAAGCTTATTACGATTTATTTCCTTAAAATATTGAAGCAAATAGTCTTACTTAACCCTCTTTATTTCTTTTTCTTATACTAACGTCAAAACCTTTCGTCGTACCTACCAATGCTTAAGGTTTTCCAAAAGCCAGCGCATCTCACTACAACATTCCAGAATCATTACTGAGAGAAAGAACCTTACAAAAAAGATCAAAAGAAAGCTGCGCATGGATGGAAGAAAAAATTAGAGGTCTGATGCGCACTTAAAATTGTTGAGCCAATTTTTTTTGTGTGCCATCTTATCTTAAATTTACTCCCAATAAGACTCGTTCACCCTGGCAGAATTAGGTATGGTAAATAAGGATGAAGAAGTCGCCCTTCGGAGGAAGCGGAGTGGCCCAAGTGGAGGGATAGACAATTAAACTCAACTGGAAATACAAGCCCAAACACAACGTGGATGCTCACTAGCATTCCTGGAATAAACTGAATTTCACCAGTTTATTGTTTAATACGAAAGGAGTATTGGAATAAGTGGAACAGGATTTATCGTCGTAATTCTCATGATGAAAGAATCCTCAAAAACATTGACAAGAGCCAACAGAAATTAAGAATTTCGTACCAAGTCCACTAAAAACTTGTTGCTACAAAGGGTGACTATGACCAACTCACGGATAATCAAAAGAACTTAAACATCTTTTAAGGAGGATTCTGACAATGTTCATCCTTTAGTGAATTTTGTTTATAAGGTTGTAGTCGAAGAAATACCAAGTCTCCTTCAAGAAACTGACATTTTGAGTGACCTTGATCAGATTGTTGCTTCATGCGATTGTGAGCCATGAACAAATTCTCTTGGAGGGTACGGAAAATAGTTTCTCAAGCTGTAAGTGTTTGGTCAACCACCTGAAACTTTGAGACACCTCGCACGCAAGAGAGAACGGAAGGTAGATTTTGTCCATATACAACTTCAAAAGGAATCATGCCTCTAGTTGTTTGGTCAGAAGTTGTGTTGGCTGCCAATTCAATTTTTTAAAATTGCCCTAAAAGCTGCCTACACCTACTTGTCCCCTATACGACAAGTCATCGTCGCATTTTGCAACAAGACATTTGTTTCATTTCTTGCGATAATTGCGAGTTGATTTCGATTCAGTTTTCACAACTGAAAGTGTGAAAACCTCTTCATCGTTATTTGGACTGTTATCATCTGCTGAAAGACACTTACCTTTGGTTTGACATTAAGTGGTTGGAGTATTCTTTCAAATCATATCCATTTACATACTCTTACTTTGATTGCGCATTTTGATTAATGAGATATTGAGTTATGGGTTAGCTTTGATTCTATAAGGGTCGTGATCGATTGTTGATTTCATATGATATGATCCTTATTGTTTTAAAACCTTTGGCTTGTCGATTTTACAAAATCCTTGATCATAATGTTTTATAAGGCTTTGATTATTTATTATGCTATGAGCGCATGATCAATATATGAGTTTGATTTGTATGGCAAAGGTTTGAATTATAAACCCCGATCGGGTAAACTTGTGGTTTGATAGTTTGAATCTATGCAATAGCATGATTGGATTAAACATTGGTTTAAACGTTTGCTTTGATTTAATGATTAATACGATGGTGCGTTGGTAAAACTTTTAGATTTCATGTCGGATTGAACTATACACTTGGCGCATGGATAATACACTTGGCGCATGGATATAGCATATGGTTGTGGTTCTACATTTGATCGATGGCACGTTGGTATGGTTGTACACCGATTTGGGTTGGCCGATTAATATGTTTTAAACGCTATGATTATTGATTGAACAGTGTTGTACGCAGCCGTAAATGCACTGCATGGCGGTGGCAATCCCACCACCTTCGCACACATTACATTGATTCATTCCTTTTTCTACACTTGCAGCTGTTAAGCCTCATTGTTTTACTCCTGCGTTGTGCATTATCAAACCCTACCATGTACAAAAGCCATGGCTCCTGTCGTGAGGGCCGAGCCCAATGGGTGCCAAGCACTGCTGATGTTTGATGGCGCTTATAGCGACCTGGAAAATCTCAGGTGGCTCCCGTTCATAAAGAAATTCAATGGTTATAACTCCATTGTGGCTCGGCAATTTGCGTTATCATTCGATGGCTGTCGAGCCAAAGTTGGAGATGTCCAACTTGAAATCACTGAACAGTTTCTCAGCTCGGCAACCAGCCTTCCTGTTACGAGATAGAAATGGTCAAAGAACTGCAAGGTAGATGATGTCCCGTGGACATTGTTGTTTCAATCTAGAACAGTGAACTCATGTGACAGAGGTTTGCCTGCAAAAATGCTAAAACCTCGTTGGCATGACCTCCTAATGATAATCAAACAATTCATTACTTGCGAGGGCAGGTACGGGTTTGTTTTCTTGTTTCATTTTCGTTTATTGATGGTTTTTATGGGTTTCGAACTTAGTATGCCCCATTATCTGCATAGAAGTTTGTTCAAAATGGCCAAAAGGTACAAGCGTAGCCTGGCTGATACCAGCCTCTTCCACTTGGGGTTGATTAAAATGATTGTGGTTTACAAGTTGGGGTTACGTCGTGACAGTTGGGATGATTTTCTCAGCCGTAATGGCTTTGCAGAATCGAACCCTCCACAGGTTGATAAACCCATGGTGACCGAAAGCAAGCCTATCCTTGTGCCTTACAGCGTTTTGCTACCCAAACCTCTACCTGACCCACCTTCAAAGTTGCCTATGGTTGTGACTAAACAGGTTGAAATTGATAAACCCGCAACCAAAAAGCCTACAGCTAAAACTAGTGCTAACTCTAAAGGCAAGAAAAATGCTAGGTTAATATCTCGCATGGCGAGAAATAAACACAAACCCCCTGCCAAATCAGAGCCTATCGTGGTCAGCGAAGACTCTGATTCAGAGATCGAACGTTTTCTCGCCGAAGAGTATCCTTACTCAGAGGGCCTGTGTGGCAAACCTCCTTATGACTTCGTCAAGAATTTACCTCCTTGTCTTTGGGATAACCCTGAATTTCCTGGCATTGAACCATCCCATGGAACCCTCGGTGAATCGTCGAAACCCTCGACTTCTCAACTTGTTTCTCTACCTTGCGATCAGTGTGGGTTATGGTTGGAGAGATACTACTTGGATGTACCGATGTTGCAATCCAAAATCCATGATTTGGAAAACCAAGTGGCAAAGCTCACTGGTCATAATGCAAAGGTGCAACCCAACGACAAGAAGCAATGAACTACTGGTTCAATTCTGTTCAAAAATGTCAAGTTTGCTACAGCAATTGTCAATTCGAAATTGACATAGTCTCAGCAACTGCGTTGGTATAATTTTCACTCATTTATATCGCACTTTCATAAACTCTATGTACATATTTGACTTGCTCTATCATATAAGCATGCTTTGCTGTATATAATTTTTGTTTTGATAAATCAATTTTAGTTATAGTTTAAGCTTCGATTGGATTTGGTCTTGATTCGATGGATCGTCGGATAGATCTGATTGTTCAAATTTAACTTCAGTTGGATGCTCTGTTGATAAGTGAAGTTGTTAAAGTTGTTAAAAATAGACTGTTGTTGGTATTCCGATTTTCGAATACAGTCAATAGTATGATTTGAATTGGTTATGATTGAACATGATTGATAAATGGGTTAACTATTTTTCGAACAGATCTGATACTTCTCTGATGATGCATAACCAAATTGCAACTTATTCAATTCTCACTGATTGCAACTTATTCGATCCGTATATTGTTTGAATTGGATTCTGCTCAGGGTTATGATATTGTTTCTATAATTAACTTAGTAAATATTTGTGTTGATTATTGCCCAGTTCATGGATTCTATCGATTTTATCACGCCTCTGTCTGTTGACTGTGTGGTGATCAAACATGAAAATCGTTGAGTCGATATTCATGGAGTATGATTTCATCCGATTACAATGGAAGCAATTTACATATCGTGCTTTTAACTAAATGATATCAATCTGTTGTTATGATTATAATTGGTCAATGATAGTTACGACCATTGTTTTCGATCATACCTATGAACTGTTTGAAACTTAGCGAATGTTTTCTATGGCTGGATTCTATGGATATAGTTATGCATGTTTCATCGTGACGACTTTTCTATATTGGAAATTGATTAAACGATATGGATCCTATGCAAATCAATTATGATTGTCTCATATCTTATACAATTTGGTTTACCATTGATTGCATTTATGAAACAGTCATGTTAAGATTTGATCCGATTTTATGACAATTGGAAAAACAGAGTATCCTTACCCTGTCCCGATTGCATCCTTTTCAACTTGGTTTAATTTAAGGGATTATTTTAATTGAATGATTAGTAATTCATTGATTATTAAAAATATGATTGGATTCGATTTTATTTGATTTTGTTTGCTATTTTTGACTAGCTACAGAATCAGATGATTCTGTAGCTAAGTCTGTGGAGTCAATTTTTTATTGTTTTCTCAATAAAATATCCTTCTAATTTAATCTTTGTGTTCTATTGCAGGAAAATTCAAATTGGCAATAGATATCATGAGCAGTTAGGGGATGATCTACAAATTTTACTTGCATTTTATTTCCTTAGTTTAGGTGATTTTGGGATATCTCCCAGGATATGTACACTTATTTGATATTATCCACAAGGAAGTTTTACCTTGTGAAGAAACCTATAAATACTTATGATTTTTGTAATAATCATCATCCTCAGTTGTGGGAGAACAAGGATATGGAGTTTTGATTCAGACTGGAGCATAATTGATGTTTTGTCATAGCTTTTGCTTTTCAATATATCAACACTTTGTTCCATGTTTTGTATATCATTTTGTTTATGGTTTAGTATTACTTTTGCTATCTAAATCAAATTCAAATGATATAATTTTATTACTGTTTATCTATATCTTGTTTCTTCCAAATAGATAAAAGACATAACAATTATTATTTTAGTTTGTGAATGATAGCTTTGTCTTCTTCATAAATTGGATTGTTATATATGAGTTTGCTGCATAATAGGTTTCCCTTATTGCAGGAATTTGTAATCAGAAGATTGTTATGATTTCTTTTATGTCTTGTTTGTCATGTAACATACTTCAAGAGGCAACATAGCTGATCGTTTCTGAAAAGCTTAAGGACTAAACGGTGTGAATTTCTTCCTCCAACCAGGTTAAGAAGTCATCATACACAAGGCAGACTTGGAGCGTTTCCAGGTCAATTAGAGTATTGTTTACTGTTTTCATTAAGTAGTTTAATATAGGTGTAAGTTAATCAGATTTATATTAGATTGTTTAATTTCAGTAAATATATTAAATCGTTTAATTTCAGTAATGTTTGTTTCTTTTTCATAAAATATAAAAGTCAAAAAAGATATTCTTGGCTGTCCTAAGGCAGTAAACACACAAGTTTTCCAGGTTTTGATCAAATCTGTAGGTTATTCATAGTGTACATTTGTGAATAGGAAATATTATAACTAATAATTTGATAGTTGATTTGAGTTATTATTAGTAGTTTGTAGATAGAATAGTTAGAATAATTTATATTTAGTATATTAGTTCCTTTCTTTGTTTTATTAGTTTCTAGTTTCCTTTTTTTTAGTTAGTTTATTGTATTTAGTTATAGTTAGTTTTCTTTATTAGTTTAGTTAGATTACTTAGCTCAAATCCGTTTTTCTCTTTGGCTTCCTTAGGAGACCTTAGAGCGGCCAACGGAGCCGTTAAACTCGTCAGGGTGGTCCATTCCAAACGGCTTGGGTTATTTAGACAACCCCGGACCGGTTCCACTCTCCCAGTTGACGGACGGTCAATTTTGCCCGTCAACAAGTTGTTGTACCACCATTCAGATAATGGTAACCATTGATCCCATTGATTTTTCCTTTCAAAGGAAAAACATCTCAAATAAGTCTCCAAACACTTGTTGACAACTTCAGTTTGACCATGAGTCTAGGGATGATAAGAAGTGCTAAGATGAAAATGGGTTCTCTATAGCCTGAATAGTTCTTGCCAAAAATTGTTGGTGAAAGTGGGATGTTGATCAGAAACAATAGAATGAGGTATGTCATTAAGATTGAAGACATGATCCATGAAAATTTGAGCCACAGTGGATGTAGTAAATGGATCTTAAAGACAACATAAATGAGCATACTTGGAAAGACAATCAACTACCACCATGATGACTAACTTATTCCCTGATTTAGGTATTCCCACAATAAAATCCATAGAGATGTCCTTCCAAATAATAGGTGGAATCGAAAGTGATTGGAGTGTGCAAGGGGATTTGATTGTTTCTCCCTTGTTACATTGACAAACGTCACATTCTTCCACAAAAGTGCGAATGTCATTTTCATACCATCCCAGAAAAGAGAATGTTTGACCCTGTCATAGGTTTTGTTAAACCCTAAGTGCCTAGTTGTGGGTGTAGCATGAAGCTCATAAATCACCGTGTATTTAAGTTGTGACTGTTTACTTAAATACAAATGACCTTTGTAGTGAATCTCATCATTGTTCCGAGAATACCCTGGGGAAATTGGAGAATGGTCTTTCAATTGTTGGATCATATGCGAATTTTTATGATCTTGTATCCATTCCTCATGAACAACTTGGAGCCAATCTAGTACAATGATGGATAGAGAGAAAAGGGACCCTTCAGATTCATATTTTCGAGAAAGAGCGTCAACAACCACATTTTCTTTTCCTTTCTTTTAAATAATCTCATGATCATATCCAAAGAGAATAGTTACCCATTTGTGTTTCTTTAGAGAGGAAGGTCGTTGCTCCAAAAAACAATTTAGGCTTTGATGATCTATCTTAATTTGGAAGTGTTTCCCCAAGAGATAAGGGCGCCAAAGATCCACTGCATGCAGAATAGCCAACATTTCCTTTTCATAGATTGATTGGCCCAAATGGTGTTCTAGAAATTGTTTGTTGGTAAAGGCCAAAGGTCTTCCCTCTTGCATAAGGACTACTCCAATTCCTCTCCCAAAGGCATCACATTCTAGGACAAAGGTCTTTGTGAAATCAGGAAGGGCCAAGACCATTGTAGTTCACATAGCCACCTTCAATGTCTGAAAGGCCTGATCAGCTACGGTATTCCAAGTGAAATAATTCATTTTAAGGAGAGGAGTGAGAGGCACCACAATATTTCCATAATTTTGAAAACGCTTGCAATAATAACATGGTAAACCCAAAAAACCACACAATCTTTTGATCATCTTGGGGCAAGGCCAATCCTGCATTTCTTGAATCTTCTTAGGATCCACCCAGACACCAGCCTTTCCAACAATATGACCCAAGTACTTGACTTCTGAGGCGCCAAAGGCACATTTAGAGTGTTTCAGAAAAAGTTGATGCTGAGACAATAGATGGAGAACTTGATCCACATGGTCAATATGGGATAGCTAAGTTTTACTATAAATGAGAATATCGTCAAACAAAACTAAGACAAAATGACAATGAAAATGATGAAAGACATGATTCATGAGACTTTGGAAGGTGGAGGGGGAATTACATAGGTCAAAGGGCATGACTAAGAACTCATAGTTACCCTCATGAGTTCGAAATGAATTCTTGGGGATGTCAGTGCCTTTTATATGTATCTGGTGCTAGCCAAAACGTTGATCAAATTTAGTGAAGTACTGAGAACCACTAAACTCATCCAAGTGATCATCAATGACAGGAATGGGAAACTTGTCTTTGATGGTGAGTTTATTGAGGGCATGAAAGTTAGGACACATGAGCCAAGTACCTTCTTTATTAAGTATCATGACCACAAGAGAAGAATAAGGGTTGGTATTTGGGCAGATAACACATGCTTGGAGCAATTCCTACACTATTTTCTTAATTTCATTCCTTTGGGAAAAGGGATGATGATAATGGTGAACATTGTGACGCAACCTGCCCCTCACCGAGCTAGCTGCTCCCACCAGGACCTTCAATTTCTCATGGGCCCGAAGAGTCAACACTCTTCAACTCCCCCTCAGAAGTCAAGAGTCACCCACGTAACTCTTTCAGCGGTTCCCCCTTTTGTCGGATATCGAGAAATCGGAACTCGGGAGTTCGCAGTTCATGCGAACACAATTCACATGCACAACCAAATCCTGAACCCCGATGGTCAGCGGTCAACGTCCCTTTCTTCCCGGGGAATTTCCTTTCGGGAAATCGGCGATTATGTTGCTATGTGTCTCATGCGACACAAAACCCCGAACCCCGAATCTCCGATGCCACCTGTCAGCATCCCATGGTGAGGCCTAAAGTCGTGACACCTGTCTCCCACTCTGTCTTGGGGACCCACCTTGCCACGTCCTCTTCGGGATTTCGCGGATCGCGTATCCGTGATGCAAGTTTCCTTGGTGTCGAAAACCCCGAAATGCCACACCCCGATATCCGGAATCTGCTGCCACGCGTCCCTCCGTGGATCGACAGTTCCCGTTACTTCGAGAAATCGCAACTCGGGACTTCCCGGGGTATAGATATCTTGTATCACAAAACCCCGAACGCCGAAACCCCGAAACTCTGGATTCGTGCCACCTGTCCAGCTATGATCGACGGCTCTGGTCGATTCGGAAAATCGTTGGTCGCGATTCCAAAGATCTTGAGCTCTTGTCTCCAGGAACGCCGAACGCCGAACCCCGACCCCAGGGATCCTGCGCCACGTGTCCCTTCTACGATCGACGGCTCGAATCGCTTCGATATTTCACGAGGTGTAAAACTCTCGTCCTACCAATCCCCGAACTCCGAAAATCCGAAGTCCGATGGACTTTGACTCTCCACACC
>JZKD02S0511859.1:1026367-1046432 GCA_000966675.3 Picea glauca | reverse complement strand
TGCACTCTATGCGGAGGTATTCAACTGCACTCGATGCAGGAATCTCCTGACCTAAGTAGAGAAACAATTGAAACTCATTCTCTCAGGTTTCTAACCTGATACGCAATCACATAAGTAGCATATAAAAGATAATCATAAAAGGAAGCAAGCATGCAACAACACAATGCCAATAACACAAAGAGACTAAACACGTCCATGGAATTGAATCAAAGCTCTTCCTATTAATTCAAGAACTGTACATGGAGGTTCTTCACAAGCTCTCTGCTCTGCCCTCTCTTGCTCCTGTCTGAATGAGAATAATCTTACAATGATACAAGCGAGGGTGTCTATACTCTGTTTTCCCTCTCAATAGGTAAAATGTCTAATCCACAGTTAATTCCTACCTATCAGCCTTAATAGTATTAAGTGCCTTCCTATCTATAATATAGTACAAGTGCGCTCGGCTTTGAATGCCCTTGATTAAACGGCGGCGCAACAATACCAAGGTAAAATTCAAAATATGAAGTTCGCTGGCTTGTCCAGCTGTCTCTCTTTCTCCACGCGCTGGCTCACTTGGTAGTTGAGTGATGCTCCTGCATCACATTGGGAGGAAGACTTCTAGGAAAAAGGGGTATGGAATGATCGTGAAAACAATGAGAAGGCGAAAGTACCTGAGAAGTGGAAAAAATAGCCTAGTGTTTGGAGAGAATATCTTGGAGGTTGGGATGCATAGAGGGTGTCCCAACTGCTTGAATAGAATGGAGTTGAGGAATAATATAGGAGTGGCCTTTCTTGAGGAGATTTTCCATGTGATGGGAATTGATGATATTAGGGGAACCAATTGTGAGATCTTTGAAGCGATACCTTTGTCCCTCATGTTGGAATTGCATGGTTAATTCCTTAAAATCCATAAGAATGGAACCCAAAGTGTGTAACCATTTAACACCTAGCACAATGTCACAAATGCCCATTTCAATGGAAAACATATGAGATTTCAGATGGTAATGTCCAATTCAAAGACATACATTTTCACAACGCCCACCACATTTCATGGACCCACCATTGGCTATCATGATTTGAAAATTATTAACAACATGAATATAACAATTGGTTTAGTGGGAAATGCGACGATGAGTAAAATTATGGGTGCTACCATTGTTAACAAGGATGATGACCTTCTTATGATTAATATATCCAATGAGCTTGAGGGTTTAGGGAGCATAGAAGTTAGTGAGAGCATGTCAAGAAATGAGTGGTTAAACTTCAGGTGGGTCAACGGGCTCCTAGGTAACATTGGGAAAGGAGGGCTCTTGAACAAGTTGAACTGTCACATATTCTTCAGGAACATCTTCAGAAATGGTCATAAAAAGTTTTTGATCCTTACACTTGTGCCTCTGAAAATATTTTTCATTACAATTATAGAAAAAAACCTTCATTTGGCATTGAACCTGTTAAGAAACAAATATCAATATAGTATAGAAAAACCTCAGAATAAGTACTCAACGCCTTGAAAAAAAGATAATTTCAGATAATAAGCCTCTTCTAGGGGGCAACCTCCTTTTACCCCACATAAATGTTCAAGTACCAGATGATTCCAAATGAAAATGTCTCCTTGGTATATATAGGATACTAGGAGGTATAATTACAACTAATGAAATAAAGCCGACATAAATAAAATAACATTACTAATGTAATATGCCCCAATTAAGGGGTAATGATCCAATATTAGGGCTGAACATGCCCAACCCCTTGAGACAAGTGTTGTCTACAATGCTTGAGTAACTATGGATGCTTATGTATAAAATACTCATCTTCTTAAGTGGAATCTTCAACCAATAGTTTCCTCCATATAATGAGATACTCTGAAATGGATTTATACCTCAGCTGGAAAATTCTTGTGTCAGTGATGGCTTCAAGATCCAATATTATTTTTCCTTCCTCGTCGAGTTTTACAATATAGTTTGAACTGGGATCTTGTCACCTATAACCTTCTTTAAGCATGAAACATGGAAAACTGGGTGTACTCGTGAATATACAGGCAACTCCAATTTGTATGCCACAGTACCAATCTTTTGCAACACCTTATAAGGGCCATAGCACTTTGGTGATAATTTATTATCCTTCTTGGTTTGATTGAGCGACGTTTGTTTGTATGGTTGTACTTTTAAAAACACCCAAACCCCTACTTCAAAACTTCTTTCACTATGATGTTGATCTTCTTGTTGTTTCATGCGATTATGTGCCATGGTCAGGTTGTCCTTTAAGATTTGGAGAAATTGTTGTTGATGCTCAATGTGATCTTCCACTGATTGAACCTTAGATTTTTCTTTTAGAGAATAAGTGATGGAAGGAGGGTGGTATCCATAGAGTGCCATAAAGGGTGTCATTTTTGTTGTAGTATGAAAGGAAGTGTTATACCACCATTCTGCCAAGGGTAACCATTTGAACCATTGTGTTCATTTATCAGAGACAAAGCAACGAAGGTAGCCTTCCACACATTTGTTCACTATCTCGATTTGTCCATCAGATTGAGGATGATAGGATGAGCTATGAGCCAATTGAGTAACCAAACAAGAAAATAATTATGTCCAAAAATGTCCATTGAAGATGGGATCTCTGTAACTTACAATAATTTTTTGGCTGCCATGTAGCTTTTGAACTGTCTCCATGAATGTGGTGGAAACTGTACTAGATTTGAAGGGATGAGAGACTGCACAAAAGTGTGTGTACTTGGTCAATCTATCAACAATCACCATGAGGACACTCTTTCCTTCAGACTTCGGTAACCCTATGATGAAATCCATGGAAACCTCCTCCCAACGCTGACTTCGGATGGATAATGGTTGTAAAAGACTTGGGGTCTTAATTGTTTCCACCTTATTTTGTTGGTAAAACAAACATTCTGCCACAAACCTTTGAACATCATTTTTAAGGCCATGCCAAAAAAAATCCTTCTTGACTCTATGGTAGGTTTTAAAAAATCCCGAGCGCCCTCCTACTAGGGAGGTGTGCAATTCCAATAGTACCTTTTGTTTGAGTTGGGAATTATTACATAAATATAAGCGATCTTTGTACCATAGTGAATCATTTTTCCATGTAAATGTATCGAATGCATTCAAATACTACTAGAACCTTTGAATGAGAGTCCACACTTTTTCGTCATTCTTCCATTCATCCCTTGCTTCTATTATCCAATCGGGTTGGATGATCTAGATATCACAGAGGAAAGCCTCAACATCTTCATCATTTCTTGAGAGTGCATCTGCCACAACATTTTTCTTCCCCTTTTTATAGACGATTTCAAAATCATAACCCAATATATTGGTTACCCATTTTCGTTGTTCTTCTGAAGATAGTCTTTGTTCCAAAAAGTATTTAAGACTATCATGATCTTCTTTTACCTTGAAGTGCCTACCTATTAGGTAAGGACGCCATTTCTTCAATGCATGTAGTATTGCCATCATTTTCTTATCATAAATGGATTTTTGTAAGTCCTTTCCCTTGAGTGGTCGACTTTCAAAATCCAGAGGCCTTCCTTCTTGCATTAGGACATCACCAATTCCATTTCCCAAGGCATCACATTCCACAATAAAGGTTTTTGTGAAGTCTAGAGTGGTCAAGACAGGAGCTTTTCACATCACCTCTTTAAGTTGTTCAAAAGATTTAGTTGCCTCTAGAGTCCATGAAAATGCATCCTTCTTAGTTAGACCCATTAAAGGTGTTGCTATTCTTCCATAGTGTCGAACAAACTTGCAGTAGTAACCTGTCAAACCCAAAAATCCTCTAAGATTCTTCAATGTTTTGGGAATTGGCCAGTACATCATGGCCTTAATCATGTTAGGGTCTAACTTGACACCGTCATGAGATACAATATGACCCAAATACTCTACCTCCTTCACTCCAAATAAACATAGATGGTTTGGCATATAATTGTTGCTCCTTTAGTAGTTGTAGCACCTTGTCAACATGTTGCACATGATCCTCCCAATACTTTCTCTATATTAGTATATCATCAAAAAATACTAACACAAATTTTCTAAGGAAGGGCTTGAAAATGGAATTCATCAACCCTTGGAATGTGGAAGGTTCATTTGTAAGGCCAAAAGGCATGACCAAAAATTCATAATGGCCTTCATGAGTTTAGAATTCTATTTTTGGGATATCTTCTTCCTTCATTCTAATTTGATGATACCCTGAACAAAGATCCGATTTTGGTAAATAGATTGCTCCTTGTAGTCCATCTGCCAATTCATCAATCATGAGAATGGGAAATTTATCTTTAATAGTGATCTTGTTGAGCTCTCTATAATATGGACACATACGCCATGAGCTATCTTTCTTGAATACCATTACCACTGGTGTTGAGTAAGAACTTTGTCTAGGTCTAATAGTGCCATCCTCTAACATTTCTTCAACCATGCACTCAATTTCACTCTTCTAGGCATAAGGGTATCTTTATGGCTTGATGTTAGGAGGAACACTCCCAAGAATTAGGTGAATTTCATGATCATGATTTCAAGTGGGTGGAAGACCTTTGGGAATATCTTCAAATACTTTGGAATACTTATCAATGATCCCCTAGAGATATTGAGGAATATATGGCTTAGATGTTTGAACATCTAGTGAGCATAGTTGTGCAATAACTCCTTGATGCCCCTTTCTCAATAATTTTGTCATGCCATTAGAGCTTATCACCTTACCGGGTTTCTCTGTGATACCTCTTAACTAAATTTATTTTCCTTCCAAGGAAAATTTCATGAAATTTTCTTGAAAATTAAAAGCCATTGTTCCTAATGATTGTAACCATTGGATTCCTAGTACGACATCATCACCACCCATGGGTATAGAAATCATTGGACTATTCATTACATATTCCCCCATAGTAAGATTGATCTCATTGCATTTTCCTGAGCAATTGATAGTTCCCCCATCTGCAATCGTTACTTGAAACTCTGGCGCTGGATATATAAAGAAATTGAGAGCTTTGGCTAATTTATAGTGAATGAAATTTTGAGTACTACCAGAATCAATTAGGACTATTACCTTTTTCTTTTTGATGTATCCATCGATCTTGAGGGTTTGGGGAATGCTAATTCTAGCCAATGCATTACACTATATCGTGGGAGTCAACTCTTCAGATGAAATTGCTTCTACGTTTTCATATTGAGATTGTTCTTGTTATTGTTATTGTTCCTATTCACAATCTATGTAGAATATTTTCTTCTCACCACACTTATGTCCCTTACTGTACTTGTTATCACAATCAAAGCATAAATCTTTTTCTTTTCTTTCCTCGAATTGTTGAGGTGTCAGCCTTGTAGATTGAGGTGTTTTAGAAGAAGGAGCATTTTTGTCTCTGTAGATGTTAGGATTGGTCCTTCTAGTAGCCATAGCCATATTTTTACTTTCAACATTTCTTGCCACCTTAAATTCATTCTCCAATGATTTGGGTTCCCAAAGGCGAATCTCATGTTGAATGTTATCCTTTAAATTTATTATGAATACATCAATCAAGTGTTCATCTAGAATATCTGTTACCTTTATATTCAATCTTTGGAAGTTTTCAATGTGCTCGGTAACTGAACCTTTTTGCTTGAGATTTATCAATTGGCTAAAGAAGGTATTGATCCTTGTATCCTCGTAGTGTGCTATCATTTCTTCCATAAAAATTGTCCAAGTGACGAGTGATTTGTGAGAACAAATCCATCGATATCATACAAATTGATTGGGTTCTAAATATAAAGAAGCAATTTGTACCTTTTGTGTATGTGGCACATTATGTATATCAAAGAATTGATCCATCTGAAATATCCATGTGATTGGGTCCTCTCCATCAAACTTTCTCATATCGATCTTAGGAATATGGTTGGTCTTCAACCCAAAGTTGGAGTTTCTTCATTCTTGATTCACCTTCCTTATGTCATCATGAATTTCATGGGATACATTTTCACTTTCAGGTGTCGTCTCTATTAGGGAATGTTTCAATCCTTCCATGATCTCCCCTTTTAAACCATCCATTTTACTATACAACTTAGCTTCCATTGAATCCATCATCTCTTGTAGTTCATATTTGGTTATTGTCTTCTTTTGTAGATCATTTATGTCCCTACACATTTCTTCACCTTCATCAAGAGTCCAAGTAGGATTGTATGGACACTTATTTGGTGTAGAAGTTCCCTTTTTTAGTGGCATGTTGGCCAAGTATCACTTTAAACCTTGATTTTGATGTAGTTCTGCTAGACAATCTTCCTTTTATTGTATATCCAAAATTTTGGCCCTTCTGAGTATGAACTTTTATTTTTTGTAGGTCTCTGATATTTCTTCTATTCAATTCCACAGGTCTGATAAAAATTGGATGTGCCAAGTGGAATGTACGGTAACTTCCCCACAACTTGTTGATTTTTGGCCTTTCCAGGAGATCTCACTTGTATAGCGTGCCCCACACAAAATGATTGATATAAAATTATGAAACTCGTACAAAAACTACTACGGCTTGTACACTATCTAATGCAACTAGTCTCACTCAATTTGGATACTCTAGGAGGAATTTATTATTTTTTTACTTGGAACAACTTCTTGAGACTAGTCAATAGGACTAGTCAGATACCCTATCTTCCACGGGGTGTATCTACAAATTTAATATGACCCAGAAGCTAAAATTTCTACCATAGATACCTTACTAATTTCTGAGAAAATCCTCTAGATTTCATGATCTGAAATGTTACAGAACAAATTTTATAGTGAAAATTCCACAATGACTCAATTCAAGATGATTATGGAACCCTATATTACAAAGGCTATATCTCCAAAAGTTTAAGGCTTCAGGAGATTAAATTTTAACACAACGTACCTTGATCCATCTACTAAATATACTCCAAGTTGTTCCTTCTGAATCATTGTAGAAAAAAATGTTTAGTGAAAATCACACAGTGTCTCAGATGTAGCAGGGAAACCCCAAGACCTTGAGCTCTAATAAGATATGTTAAGAACCAAATATCAATATGGCATAGAAAAATCTTAGAATAATTACTCAATGCCTTGAAAAAGAGATAATTTCATATAATAAGACTCTTCGAGGGGGAAACCTCCTTTTACCCCACATAAATGTTCAAGTACCAGATCATTCCAAATGAAAATGTCTCTTTGGTATATATAGGAGGCTAGGAGGTATAATTACAACTAATGGAATACATCCGACATAAATAAAATAACATTACTAATGTAATATGCCCCAATTAGGGGGTAATGAGCCAATATTAGGGCTTAACAAAACCATTTCATCCCTATTTAATTTCTAGACCTTTAGGGGAGTGACATGGGGGTTAAGATTAGTGGGTCGGTGGCGAGGACCAAAAGAGGTTTTTTTTTCTGGGGAAAAACAACTTGTTGGGCCTCTTTAGCATGTTTATTAGCTTCCAACCAAGTCTAAGGGTGGGCCATGAGAACTTGGGATTGGATTTCATCCTTTAGGCCACTGATAAAGCATTCATGGAAGAAAGCATCTGACATGCCCTCGGTTCAAAGGACCAAATGTTGAAAAGAAGTTATAAAATCTTCCATTGTGCTTAATTGTTTCAACTTGGTCAAATGACCGAGATAATGGGTATGAGTGTCAAAGCGGTCATAGATCTCTGCAACAAACTGAGTCTAGGAAATATACCCCTGACGTGAATTTTTACACCATTTCCACCATTGCCATCATTCAGGATCTAGATATAGGATAGCATAGTGAAGTTTGGCCAACTCATTAGTAATATCATGTAGAGAAAAATAATGCTCCATTTTAGTGACCCAACCCATAGGATCGGAGCCATCAAATTTATTAACCTCAACGCGAGCAACATGGGGGTCATGATGAAAGGAGTTGGATTGAAAATGCATAGAGTGAGATGAATCAACAACATTTGGTTGGTCCAAGGAGGAAGGACCGAGAGGGCAGTTCAACAACTGGTTGACAACAAACTGGAGGGTGTTAAATTGGTTCATGAATTTGGCTTCCATGGTGTCAAATTTGTGTTGGACTTGGTTCTATAATTGTGCAAGGTGGGAATTGCTAGAGCCAATATCAGATGTCATTTGTTGGATGGATTCATGGGATTGATTGATGGAAGCTTACATGTATTGGTTGTGAGTTGTGGCCATTTGGAGAGGTGGAGTGTGGGAAAGGAAAAATGGGTGGGTGGGACCACAAAAAAGAACTTATAAGTGATAGGTACCACGATGATCAGGCAGAGAAAGGAAATATAATGGAATAGGTGGAAAAATAGGGAATATTAGAAGGGGTCAAGTCCACTGAAAAAAAAAGAAAAAGAAAAAAGAGATTAAAAATGAAATGTATGACTATGATCATGGAGAAAAGGGGAATCGAATGGGATAGGTCCCAAATAAGTGTGACAGCAGGACCACTATACTTTTTTCTAATATTGTAGATTTATACTCCGGCTTGAATAATACTACAGTGATGAAATGCCCAAATACTTAAAAGGAATAAATGTGTAGTAATTTTGCAACCAGAATGTATAAAGCACAATTGTGTGGCAATAGATCTTGTTTGTTCTATTTTTGTTTCTGTCCCAAGGGGTAGGTTATTTAGGGTTTCTACAGACAAGAGTTTTCCAAGTCCTATAGCTCTCTAATATATGTGCAGTTTCCAATATTAGTACTCGACCAACTAAGGAGGCTAGATCGTTCCCATAGTCATACTACCCAACTACCCAGTTAATAGAGAGTATATTCTTGAATATTGTTCTCGGTGGCACTATAGCAGTTAGGTAGCCAATCATTTTATCTATGGAGGGATTTAGGAGATCTAGGTTGATCCATATACATATGCTTTCTGATGTGCTACCACTCGACGAGGTACCAAGAGGGGTTACAAGGGTGGCCAATAGATGTTTGCTTGAGTACCTCTTGTATTTCTTGCGTGTATTACTCCCCAACCAGGGGTTTATGTGCGTAACCACAGATCTTTGTAGCTTTAAGATGTTGGAATATGTCTTTACCCTGAAAAAAATTAACCCACAATTTTTTGTCGAGGAAAGTGCTTTGATACCAC
Source organism: Picea glauca (assembly GCA_000966675.3). Lineage (NCBI taxonomy): Eukaryota > Viridiplantae > Streptophyta > Pinopsida > Pinales > Pinaceae > Picea > Picea glauca. The sequence continues at coordinate 1,037,398 of JZKD02S0511859.1, read as the reverse complement.
TTGTAGTATTCCAGATATAAAATAGTATGCAGAACATAAATATTTTAGCTAGAAATGGCAGAAAAACAATGATATAACCAGAATGATGCTAGGATAATACAATAATACACCAGAAAGATCACCTTTATTAATGATAGAAATGTGCACTTGCCTCTTTGAGAGGGAAACGTCCATCAGAGTAGAGCTCTATTACAATAATATCCAAGACAAGACTTCTCATACCCTCTACTATTATTTATACTAAATATATCTATCCAAAAGAACAATCTAGAGGAAGATCCTTCTAGATGTAGAAGCTTCTATTAGGTCTTCTTACATTTGAATTATTCCTCTTTATTGCTAGGCCTTATTAATGTTGACCTTTATTAAATGGAAATATATTATTCTACCCACTTGAGGGGTTAGTTAGGTTAGTTCCCTAACAATCATTATCATGTATAATCCATAATCGAAATGAATTCACAATGTACCATAACTGGATCATTTGCACGCAACTATCTTCAAAGAATAAGTCAAATAAAAGTGTGTTCAGTGGAGCGGGATGTTACACAAAAGATATGATAATCCAACAAAGAAAAGAGAAAATAAGATAAAATATGACATATAAAGAACTCCTTGATAATTGTGAGCCTACAATAGAAAATGCCATAGTCACAGTAATAAGAAACTTGCCTCTACATAAACAGTTGAAGAACATTTATAGGAAAAATCTAACTTTGAGAAAGGAGACCAGATCCCTTAAACAAAACTTGCAGCAATTGGAGACAGATAAGAAGGGGAAGGTAAATCTTGATTTTCTAGCTGAAGAAACATAAATTTAATTCCCTGGAGATCGATTCATCAATTTTGCCTCTTTTGAATATGCGCAGCAGAAAACCCAAAATTTTGATTATCAAAATCCCCTAAGTATTTGGATGGAATTCTTATGCACAATGTTATATTTTGTTTTATGGATATTTATACATGATAATTTTTGTTGTCCTACTATGCATTGCAGATTTCCGTATTGATATGTGAATGAAAAATTTATTTTTGTGCAATAGGAACACTGCGCAACTATAATAGTCTAATTTGGAGTAGTTGTATGAATTTTTTTGTCAAAATTTTGGCTGGAAAATATCAGAGTGATAATGAAATAAACATTGAGTGCATCAACTTAAATAATTTTTCAATCAAGAAGTGAAGTGAGCTCCTCATGGCAGTTCACATGTATCAAGGATTTAAGGTTTGAGAGGCAAACATATTTTTTGAAGAAAAGAAAGGGTTCTTGGGAACCCTACCCTAATTTTTAGTTTCTTGTTACCATCAACCATCACAATCAATCAAATCAGGTCATGAAAAACAACCAAATTGAAAGAAAATCAATTGTTGTGCAACTGTGTTGCGCTTCTCCAGTAGGTTGTTGTTGTGTAGCACGCATGTCGCGCAATGATGATAGAGTTTCCAGAACACCTCCACATCCATTGGAATGAGTCATCAGGGTATGCCAACTTGTCTACATCGAATGAAAGAGTCAAGAGTATCATATTTAGGGACTCAAATATTTGTTCAATCAGGATGTTATGTGAAATTAAGGAGTCAAGTTTGACTCCTTCTTATTTGTTTGTTCAGATTTTGTAGCCAAATATATTGTAACTATTAGCATTATCATAGGATGACAGTTGAATTCGAATTTTGGAAACATAGGAAGAAAGTTCCGTATATATTCTATAAATCTATGGAAGTTAAAGGTTGGAAAGTGTGTTGTAATTTTCCCCAAAGTCCCCCCCCCAAAAAAAAAAAAAAAATCTTTCTCTTTTGATTGTTATAGTTTTCTCATTCATCATTCTCCACTCTGTTTATTGTTCGTCATTGTGCCTATAATACTACCCATACTGAAACTTTATGGTGTATTTATAAGGATTTAATGGTTGGCTATTTCATCCCTATTCACAACATGGTTATAAATATTCGTCTTATTAACCCATCATTGAAGGTTTAGGACTTAATATCTCTAGCATCATTTCACATGTTTAAATAAAATGATTCTTGCTATAAGCTATAGTCACACTCTTCTTACAATATAATATAGTCGCCCTTGAAAGGTGTCTTTTAATTTATTTAGCATGACTATGAACCTTGTGCAAGTTGGCTAGTTTGTCTAAAAGTACATATAGGGTACTTCGTGAAACCTTTAGGTTTTGAATCCCTTCTAGAGAAGGTCCCATATCATAACCTTACTCATTCATTGAGCATGCCACAACAATTAGGGAGCTAGACTAGACCCCTCCCATTCTTAGTATGTGAGGTATTTTGTCTCACACGTAGCCATTGTATGGGGCATGTTGGAGTTAGGTGGTTTGATTTGATACTTGGCACACATTTCTCTTTCGTAATAGAATAACAAGGTTAGAGTAGCTAGGTTTGGATGTGATTTTCCATTATGGAATATACGAACAAAATATGAAAAGAATGATTCCATGTGAAAATAGACCCATGCCTTAAATGAATATCGTCCTTACTCAATCAATGGCATTATGGAAATGCAGAGATGACCATCATGTATTAAATGAGTCCAGACTGCTATATTTACATTTTTCCTGAAGTGCCTCTGCCTCGGTCTCCTACTCGACATATATACCCATTGGGTCCTTGACACCTTGCCCTGGCCTCATGGTCTAGGTACTTCACTCCATCCCCTTTCATTACTTCTGGGATAGGTCCTTCCGTAGCTATCACTGAGAGTTTCCTAGTTCATGCGACTTAGAGGTAAGAACCATTGACATGTTTTCTATTATCTCTCTTATCTTTCATGTAAGACTCAAGTGAACTATGGAATTTTTTTTTTCTATTTTGCGATCGAGGAGGATCACCATCTACTTCGCCATTATACCAAGTAAGCTTACTCGCACACACCAACCACATCTATGTACTAAAGTTTTCTTAGGTGACTGTTCATTAAAAAATTTTGTTGACTCTTTGGTTGTTCTCATTATTCTTGAGGTCCGGAAATAGGTTTATCCAGACTCAGACTGAGTGTTTACCAAGATTTGGGTGGATTAGTGAGAGTGTAGTTCCTGGTGGGAAAAACTCTTGTTATTTCCTGAGTTCTCTGCTTCGACTACTATTTAATAGGACTGGCTTAAAGAATAATTGCATTAGCATCGATAATACAAAACGAATAAGGCCCTTTATTCTCAACCCCTCTTATTGTATGAGGCAGGAGTGATACAGTAGGTGAGACAGTCCTTTTAATCAGGTTTGTCATTTGTTTTCCGAGAAGAAAAGATTCAAACATTTTGTCACCATACCTACTAACATAATTAGGAAAACCCTGGCCTAATGGGTATCTTCTCGAATGGTAACTATGAAATGTTTTCTTTCCCGCATTGATCACTTTAAATACGAAACTAGGCTTTCCTTCGAAACCCATTACTCTACGGATCTTTTCGTGACTCCCATTGAAATATTATCTCTGTACTATTTTGTTTCTAGATCCTTTACTGTCCTGCATGTCTACATAATACGTACCCCTAAGTAAGGTGGAACCTATATGCATATTCATCTTTGATGAGGAAGGAAATACAGTCCTTTGTCTATCACATAATACAGTCTGCGACTACACGGAGGCATTCATTTTTCTTTCCATCATATTATTGCTATCTGTAGGTGTAATTTCAAGCATAGTGTTGTGTATAATTTGTAAGAATGTTTTCTTCTACCGAATGATATTCGAATAGTATATATATCTATGTATCTATCTATCTATATATATATATATATATATATATATTGTTAAAACCCTGCATGATGCAATGCGCCCTCTACTCAGTCTGGTTATGAAATCTCTGCACTGATTGTTGTACTATCATTACTTCCTGCACTTCGAATTTTGGAAGGTTTAAATTCAACAGTTATATATAGTATTGGTTCAGTGTGTAAGGTTTATAGTGGGACTTCGTACATCATGACTTATGCCATCTATATGTTAAAGCAAGACTAGCCCTGTTAACTATTTCAATTTATTTAGATTCGTTGACTGTTGTAGAAAGAAAGTTTTCCACTGGTTAGTTTTGTTATTTTTAAAATTTCCTATAATTCACTAATGATGGGCCATGTTTATGTGAGGGTACCCATCAGGGAGTTACTGGACCACTCTCACTTAGCCCGAACATCCATCTAGACAGCAAGCGTCGGGGAACGAATATGACCCTGCCTGCCAAATATAAGTGTCTCTGTAGAATATTCTATTTGTTTAATGAAACATGAATCCTTTTAATGTTTCATTATCTTTATTTCATGTACATATTTCTAATAATTATAGGGTATACTTTTGCATGGCTTCAGTCTGCGCAAGTTTTGCATAACCACCTCTGTTCTTGGCACAAAAGGTATTCGGGTTCCAAGCCCATCTCCTCTTAGTTTTAAATATACAGGTGCTAGGAAAATGGGCTCATGGTTCCATCCAATTTTCCGTTTTCAAATAGTTATGTTCCACCCTCAATATTGTTAGGATGAAGTGTAACCCCTCTTGCATAAAGGTTCGTGTTCGATTTGAGTTTGGTCAAACTATGTAATAATTTTCTTGATATTGAACTACAGTCCCTTTCGAATGTACTTGGGATGATATGGTATATCATAGTGAGTTTGTATCTTGATTATCGAGCACCAATTATTGTTAAAAAGAAATATTACAACCAAGTCATTTCGACTTATGTGTCCTCAATTTGACTGTTTCGGCACTAATGTATTTACCAGAATTTAGTTATGGCAATAGAGTTATTGGTACTCCTTTATTTTTTTTGTATTCGATTTATAGTGATAAGAAATGAGTTGTTGCCATTACTAAGGCTAGGAAAATCCAACTCGTATCATACCTACAAGTGCATTAAAATTGTATCTTCTCTATTTCAGAATAAATTTATTGGTCTCCTACATCCAAGATTTAATTTATATAGTTGTATTTACATATCTTCCAGAAAAGTCTATCATTTACATATCATAGGAAAATATCTAATATTTATACATTTTGTTGTAGGTATGAAAACTTTGTTTTCTTCTGTAATGTCTACACCGATTGCCAACAGTAATTAGACCTATATATTTTATATGAATATAATTATACCATGAAATAGATAGTGTTTCGCACTAGTTTTAATTCAATTATATGCGGAAGCAAAGGTCTTGAACAAGAAATTATGAACCTAAGATTTACTTGCAGAAATATAAACTTAGTTCCAAAAGAATTTATAAATATGCAGTCTTGAAAAAAGAATTTTGATGCCTTGGTAGTTTATCCTACAGTTACTTTCGTATAGTAGAAATCTAGTTTAAAGAAATGTTTGTTTCCAGAATCTAACCATGCATAATCTTTTCAATTAGTCATAATCTTTAAAAGGTAAGATCGTGAATTCATTCAGAATTTAATCCAACCATAAGAGTCACTCAGAATTAGATTTGTATGGCATTCTGTTAATATCTATGCTTCATACATTCGAACAGATTTCACCCAGGTTATTATATCAACTCAGAATTAATAGATGCACTACATCAGTGATTTAATCATTCAACAAAGATGGAAAATATTCCAATTCAGAATTAAAAAATATAAAACATCAAATATATAATCATTCAAAGAGAGAAGGAGTAATTTAACATATCTAAACCACTCACAGAAAGACAAAGGGAACAACCACATTCCTCCCAACCGTAGAACAGGGCAACCAAATCACTTGTGATGTTCACCCCCTAGCCTGACCATAAATCCATGAGGGTTAACTTGGAACTCCTCCTCAGCAATGTCGTTCAATTTTTAAAAACAAAATCGTGCCTTACACTCAGTAGTGAGTAATCATAACAGCAAGAGGTAATTGCTTTCCCAGCATACTTGGCAACGTCCTGCCTCCTCTCATATTCTATATACGCAAAGTCATTTTTGCCTAGGTCTTTTCCCTGCCTTGGGAATTTTCACAGCCTTCCAAATCCCTAATTTTCAGGGGCTACCAATGAAGAAATCCTTGATTTTCCACTTGTAAAAATTAGCCCAGAAGTATTTCCAACATGTTCCCCTCTCATGGAGTTATGGTCAGCTAAATTTAACATGGTTGTTCCATTTGTCCTCCTGCAATAAATAAAAAAATATTATGTTTACATACAAGTGTCATAGTCAAATAGTTAGTTGGATCAGATCAGGTCTCTTCCCAACAGTCATAATAATTAATTACAATTTATCAAATTCGAAATTCAGAATTGCCATAAATGGAAAACATTTTCCAAATTCGAATTTACTAAAAATGGAACAGTTTTTCTAACAAATTTTGACTTTCAAAAATACTTTATTTTTTGGGGGGATGTCACATATTTTCTCCATTGAATAAAACACTGTCCTCAGTGTTCATTCATTTCTTGGCACAGGATTGGATGAGATTTCCGCAAATCTCCCTCCAATTCCCAAGTGGTCTCCTCATGACTAAAGTGTTTCCATTGCACTTTTACCTGAGCAACGACTCTATTCCGAAGTGTTATTTCTCTCCGGTCCAGAATACACAGGGGTTCCACCTGGAACTCGCCTTCTGGTTCCACCTGCACCAAGCTCCAATCAATCATATGGGTAGGGTCATGAACATATTTTTTCAATAAAGAAACATGAAATACATTATGAATCTTTAGATTAGCTAGAAGTGCAAGTTGGTATGCCATAGGTCCAATTTGAGCTAGTATATTGAAGGACACACAAAAAATGGGTCCCATCTTGGCACAGTTTCAGAGTTTTAGTGAACTTTTCTGGGCTTTGAATTTTAAGTAAACATGATCCCCCACTTGAAACTCTAAGTGCCTTATTTTCTGGTCTGCATAACTCTTCTGCGTATCTTGTGCCTCTTTTAAATTTCATTGTACCTTTCTTATCATATTATCCATTTCTTGGAGCATCTCTAGTCCAACCATAAGTCTTTCATTGTAATGATCTCAAGCCATTACACAAAGATCATCACGGTTTTCATGTCTTTTTAAAACTTTTTTCTGGTTGTGGTATTTCATCAAACACTTTGTTGATCTATTTGTTTAGAGGTGTTTATATGTGTTTATGTAGAAAATAACAGAAAGAGATAACCATGGAACATACCTCAACCATATGCAATATGATAGACAATCCAAAACATCTCAAATCTTCTTTTATTCATAAGATAGAAGAACCTGCTACAATGAAGATGTCGGTCTGGAATGATCAACAGATGGACAAGAAGATAGACAATGAATAATAAGTATGAGCTTATATAGAATTCTCCCGACAATACAAAATAAGCCTCCAAAGGTAGGATATAAGATGAAGACCAATGCCAAGTGCCAAATGCCTCAAGCTGGAAGATGCCACATCCTACTGCAGTACTGAAGCTCCTCAATATTTTGGCCCTGCTACCAAAGATGTCCAATCATCTCAAGAAAGGTGTCAAACAGTAGATCGGGTGATGGTAAGAATAACCCAGGTGCCCAAATCTCCAAGATCCCTCTCAATCGTTGTAGATCTAAAATCCCCCACTGAATGGTGTGCCCCACTGGATGATTGAAGCCCTAGATAATTCGGCCCTACTGAAGGAAGCCTCCAAATGCTATGAAACTCTCCATAAATATATATCGGGACATTGCAAGTCACTAGGTGAAGTCTCAAGGTCATATCTGAGGTATAACTCCTCCAAACTGACTAGATTTGAATCTCAGAAACACCCTCCTTCTCTTCAATTCGTCCCACTGCTCTAACAAATAATCTGAACCATGAAACTCTCTCAGAAATCACTAGGAATGATGGTGAAGACCCTGTAAGAAGAACCCAAGTGATGGAATCTCCAAAAACCTTGCCAATCTCCCACAACGAATCTCTATCCAAGGATGGTGCGGCCCTCTTGTTGGAAACCCTCCACTGGTGCACCCTCTCTCTATCTGCACATGAAACTGATGTAGAGTCCCCCTACAACTGAGTATATCTAGAACTAGAATGGTGTGGGAGAGTATTTCATCTCCAAGACCAAGATTGGGACAAGCTAGGTGGAATCTTTCACCACTGAATCGTCCTCTAGGGTTTGTTAAGTCAAAACCCTCAAGACCCCCAATGTTGGGCTCACTAGCTAGAAGCCAGAAATCAAAAGATAAACATACATGAATGAATGAGAACAGGCCCTTGCCTTTCCTTTATACTTTTTGGCTCACCTTGTCCCTCCAAAGTGACTTTCATTTTATTAATATTTAATTAATTAATTAAATCACTTTAATAATTAATTAACCTTTTTACCTTTGAAAATATCCTTATCTCTCCTTGTGGCTTCCCTGTCCACTGAAAGTCACTTCTAGACATCCCATCCTATAGTGTTTCTCCTCCCGATTCCAATGAGCTATTACACTGAGAGGTTCCTCCAAGTAATGTGCCCAAAATGACCTCTTCAGCGAATTCCATTGACTTATAGCTCAAAATAGTCAAAATCATGGAAATCATTGGAATGCAACAAAACCAAAGCCAACCTGTGCGGAATGGCTCATAATGATGGAATATGATCATAAATGCAATATGGAACCCACAGTGCCTCTCAAATACCCTTGTACTCCCTCTAGCATCCATCTGGCTACTCTGGTCATCATAAATCTCTGCCCTGTGATGATGTCCCAAAGTGGGGACATTACGGTCCTCCCTACTAGAAAATTGCTTGTCCTCAAGCAATAACCAAATCATCTCAAATAAAATACTAAGATCCCATGTCCACCTGTGGGTTGCATAGTAGAATGCATCAGAAGATGAACAATCATACATGTTGCCCCTTGGGTACCATATAAAGTCATGAACTGCTAACCCCTGGGTCGCATAATCCTGAAATACACCAACTCTGTGAGTCTCCTGTACCTGACACATGGCCTCATCCTAGAGTGAGTCCATCCTCCTAGTCTCTACCAATATCCACACAGCCTCCATTAACTGCACATACTGATGCCAGAATGAGGTACTGCAAGACCTCCGTGAGACGCCCACAAGCGGTGTGCTCCTCTCAACACTGAAGCTCAATGGAAAGTTAGAATAACTTTCCCCTGTAATGGTCCACTCTCCCCTGTCAGTCAATGAACTGCTCAATCCTGTAATCCCTAGGTCCCATGCTAACTTCTATCGAAGAGCCTCATGCAAACACTGTACTACTCTGACCACGACTGTCTGTCTCCTGCATACATATTGGATCCTCCTCGCCTAGATCCTCAAGCTGAAATACCCGTGACCACTGAACCTGTTGCCTAGAAACTATATCGGCCTAGACACCTCTGTAGAAGAAGTACCTATCCAAACATATCCATGCCCTATCATGATGATCACGAGGGAGGAAAGGTCTTGCCCCATAGGACAAGTACCTGCAAGCTCCCTCCAAACCAACCCAAGGTGGAGTGTGTGGCTCTTTGGTGCCACCTGAGTCATCAAGTAGTGAAAAATCTTGCTAGGCAAGTGTACTCCCGGAGCCCATGGAAAACTTGGAAGTTTATCACTTACAATCTCTATTAGTTGCGCCTGTGCTAGTCTAATCACTGTCAGAAGCCCTCGACGCTCATCTTTCATCTCCTGGTCTATGATGCTCACCATCACACACCAAGTCTCAACTGTCTGTCTAACACGGTCCACCTCTGACCTGTTGTATGCCGTAAAAGTACTCATGTCATGTAGTCTCAGGCTACTCACTCTCCATGCCCCCAGCCATGGCCTATCCCTCCTCATGTTTCTATCTATGATAAAAGTATCAGGATAGTCTAATAGAGACATCTGCAGCTGACTGTAGGACTGGAAGGCATCACAGGCTTTGGTCAATCCCTAGGATTCGACCAGAAGCTCATCCATCGGTATCCATCAAAGATTCTCTACTGTGGTCATCATTGAATCCCAACCATCCAATACAACCTGAAGTAAATCATCCAACTGCTGCTCAACCAACCTCCATCTGCCATCTCCCATGCAACTACTGATATGGTGAAGGTGATCTCTCATAACTAGGTGTTGTTGCAAAAGAGTGACATCTTCATGCTCCCCTAAGTGTGCCTCCTCCTTGCAAGGCACTATGCCCCTCTGAATCACACCATACAACTCATCATGTGACAATGAGCTATCACTCATCAATGTATGCTATGGCATACTCATGTCATCTCCCATAGACTCATGCTCCATCATAGATCCTGGGCATACTGTTGGATCAACCTCTACATGGAGGTCAACTGCTCTCGAAACACAAATGGAAGTGACCTCCATCAACGGGTGCTCCTCTGCTAGATCACCAACATTCTCTATCAATGTGACTTAAAGATACATCTAAGGGTCCACTAAGACAGATGAAGTGGGTCTCTGCCGAATCTCCTCAAGCAACTCATCTGATATAGACTCTGATGCTTGAAGGGTTGTCTGTGTGCCTCTTAAGAATCCTCGAGTGCTCTCCAAATCCTGAGTGAGTTGGTCCATCTTCAGCTCCTGCTCCCTCAGAGCCTCATGATACATATCACTAATCTTCAATAGATAGTCCTGGCCAGTCAACAACTGCTGGTGATCAGTCCTCATCATAGATACTCTCTCCCCAAGAGTATGAAAATCCTCCATGGAAATCTCTTCATCTGAACTACCATGTGCCACTGATTCTCTCCAGCAGTAATCTTCCATCACCACATGCATATCATCAGTACGTCTAGTGGTTGTTGTTGAGTCCATTTTTGTGCTTCCACAAACCATACTTTTGCCTCTTTATTTGCCCATTTTTCCTTCATTTTATTCCACATTTCTCATAAAACAGCCTATCCAAGGTATATTTGTCATCCTTTAACTTCAGAATTGAATTTTCTAAATTTTTGCATTAAAATTGGAAATTTAGCAGAAATTACAGGATTTGACAAAATCCCGTAAAAGCTCCGTCGTTTGTATACTTGCAGGACAGCTGGGAGAAATACAACACTTGGGTCGTGTTCCCAGATGTACAAGGATGGTGAATAAGCTATCAGATTCGAAATCTGAGACTGCTAGATGCCCGGTCAACGCTGGTCAAACAGGGC
>JZKD02S0511859.1:1002921-1014593 GCA_000966675.3 Picea glauca | reverse complement strand
ACCTTGTCCCTCCAAAGTGACTTTCATTTTATTAATATTTAATTAATTAATTAAATCACTTTAATTAATTAATTAATCTTTTTACCTTTGAAAAGATCCTTATCTCTCCTTGTGGATTTCCTGGCCACTGAAATTCACTTCTAGCCATCCCATCCTATAGTGTTTCTCCTCCTGATTCCAATGAGCTATTACACTGAGAGGTTCCTCCAAGTAATGTGCCCAAAATGACCTCTTTAGTGAATTCTATTGACTTATAGCTCAAAATAGTCAAAATCATGGAAATCATTGGAATGCAACAAAACCAAAGCTAACCTGTGTGGAATGGCTCATAATGATGGAATATGATCATAAATTCAAGATAGACCCCACAATGCCTCTCAAATACCCCTGTACTCCCTCTAGCATCCATCTGGCTACTCTGGTCATCATAAATCACTACCCTGTGATGATGTCCCAAAGTGGGGATATTACAGTCATCCGGGTTGTCCCAGCTAATTGGAGTCATACACTTCCTGCCATATAGTACTTCGAACGGGCTTAGCTTAGCTGAAGTTTGGTTCCCATTGCTATATGCAAATTCTACCAGGTGTAGATCGTCTCCCCATTTGCTCGGTTTTTTTTTTACGTACATGCGGAGCATATCTTCTATGATTTGGTTTGTCCTTTTAGTTTTCCCATCCATTTGTGGATGATAGCTCGTATCGAAATTCAGTTTGATATTTATCCCTGTAAACAATTCCTTCCAAAACGCGGATGTGAATTTTACGTCTCTATCTAAAATTACTATTTTAGGAATACCATGCATTCTAAAAATTTCTTTCATAAATATTTCAGCAATGTTTATATCTTTAAAAGTAGACGTTACTGGAATAAAGTGTGCAGACTTATTGAGTTTATCGATTACAACCATGATAGAGTCATTATGTTTCTGAGTTTTGGGCAAACCTGTAATAAAGTCCAGCGATATGGTCACCCATAATGGCTCTTACTTTCTCAGGGCCGACTACAATGCCTTCTGCAGAAATGACATGTCCTAGGTATTGTATCTTCTTCTGATAAAAATCACACTTATCGAATTTAGCATACAGTTGGTGTTTCCTCAAAGTTTGCAGGACGATTCTTAAGTTTTCTTCGTGTTCTTCTTTTGTTTTTGAATATACCAATATATCGTCAATAAACACAAGCATGAATTTGTCCATGTATTGACTAAAAATACTATTCATTAAGCACATGAATGTGGCTAGAGTGTTAATGAGTCCGAAAGGTATGACCAGAAATTCGTAATGTCCATATCTTGTTTGAAAAGTTGTCTTTCTTATATCCTCATATTTTATCCTAACTTGATGATATCCAGATCGTAAATCCAACTTCGAAAAGATCTTTGCCCCACCTACTTGATCAAACAGATCATTTATCCTAGGTAAAGGGTACTTGTTTTTAATAGTCACTTTGTTCAATTGTCTATAATCGAAACCTAGTCTTAGAGTACCATATTTCTTCTTCACAAAGAGGACGGGTTCTCCCCAAGGTGAAACACTCGGTCTGATATACTCTTTGTCCAATAACTCCTACAGTTGGATTTTCAATTCCGGCAATTCTAGTATACTCATTCGATAAGGTGATTTCGAGATAGGGGATGAACCAAGTAGTAGGTCTATGGATAAGTCTATTTCTCTTCTAGTGGGTAATTCAGGTATTTCATCAACAGATACGTCTCTGAAATCGCGTAAAAAAACAAAGTCATCCAAGTTAGGTTTGTCTTTCTTTTCTAACAGGTTTGTTACTTGGAGGGAATAAACAAGACATCCCTTTCTCATGCATTTCTTGAATTGCATTGCGGAAACTTGTCTAACTGATACAGGTTTTGGTACACCTTGGGCTATTCTAGTAGTGTCATAATTGTCTTTATAGTTAAGTGTCTTTGTATAACAATCGAGTACTGCCTTGTGCTTTTCCAACCAATCCATTCCGATAATAATATCATAAGATCTTAGGGGTAGGATGTTCCGATTTGTCCTTATGTTCTGACCATCTAAGATGAACTCAAAATCAAAAATAAATTCAACTACATTCCTTTTAGTTATGGTAGCTAGTTGTACCAGCCATGATTTTGCATGATTCAGTTTCTTAATTTTATTTGACTCTAATATACCAGAAGTAATATAACTTAACATAGCTCTAGGGTCAATTAAAATAGAAATTCGAGTGTCATTGATTTTACCTTCGATTTCTACCATACAGGACTGGTGGTCAGCTTGTCGACCATCTATGGTTGCATTTATCTGATGCAAGCTTCTACCCACATCACCCACCGTCGAGGCTTCCTGCAAGTTATGAAAAACAGTTCGGTTTGCTGAAATTAAACATGGATAGTTCCTCCTTAGGTGAGGTTCTCCACATTCTCAGCACTTTAACAGTTCACGGGGGTTGTCCCAAAACTTCTTCATTCCTATATTTATCGATTTACCACTGCCTTGCATATTCATATGGTTGGAGTGAAAATATTTTCTCGAAAAACTTTTTTCTGCATTTTGGTAAGGAGCTAGCTAGTATCCCTTCTTACGTTGGTTCATTCGATCATGTTTCTTATCCTTCCAGGCTTTGGGAAACTTTGTTCATTTTTTATACTAGTCGTAGCACACTCGTGCTTTCCTGAATACTTCACTCAAGGATTTGGGGTTGTCAAACTCAATTCTGTCCCTGTAGGACTGTGGTAAACAACTTAAAAATCGTTGGATTTTCACCTTATCCTCCCATATGTAAAGTACAAACCTTAGTAATTCCAAGAATTTATTTATAAGGTCTTCCATTGTCATCTATCCAAGTCTTAACTTGTAAAATTATTATGTTTTCCTTTCATAGTAGCTTTCAGATAGGTACTGTTTTTTGAAATATTTCTTGAAGTCGGACCATTCCATCTATTTTTCTTTTAAGCCCTTTGCCAATTTCAGATCTTTCCACCAGATGTTGGTCTTTCCTTTCAGGTTGTAAATGGCCATTCTGACTTTCATATTGCTGGAATAGTTGTATATTTGGAAACATTTTTTGATATCTAATAACCATGCCCCATCTTCCTCACCTGTTCTGGATTCCCCATCAAATGTAGCAGGTTTAATCTTCTTGAATTCCCCTTCAATATGATCTACTCGTTTCATTTTTTTGCCTAGTTTTTCTTTATATTCAGCTGAAGGGGTACCCTCAGATGGTTTGTCCTCTTTCTCTTCTTCAGGAACGGATTTCTTGGATGCCCTCTTACTGAACTCTTCTTAATGATTATTGTCTTTTGGGCTTTTCTTGGTTACTATGCTGCACATCAGGACTTCATTTATCTCCTACTATTCCTGTTGTGCTTTCTTCAGTTTCTCATTGTCTTCTTTGAAAACCTGCAATTCAACAATAAGATTCCTCATTGTTTCCTTCCGTAGGTGAGCCTCCGTCACTATTTTGTCTTGGATCTCCCAGAGATCCTTGCTTTGGATCCCCTTCCATTCTGATTTATGCATCATCCTGAGCTGCCATAATTCACACAAAACAGAAAGGGTTTTCTGTTTGTAACAAAAAGGTTTATTAGTTTTTCTTAAATTGAATATATATAAAGAAACTACAGTGGCCCTGTTTAGGTCTAGTGTTGTAATCTTTTCTTTGATACCATATTTAACGTTCCCCAAAATCCCTAAAATATATATATATATTTTTTTTTTCTTTCTCTTTTGATTATTATAGTTTTCTCATTCATCATTCTCCACTTTGTTTGTTGTTTGTCAATGTGCCTATAATACCACCCATACTAAAACTTTATGGTATATTTATAAGGATTTAATGGTTGGCTATTTCATCCCTATTCACAACATGGTTATAAATCTTCTTCGTATTAACCCATCGTTGAAGGTTTAGGACTTAATACCTATAGCATCATTTCACATGTTTAAATAAAATTATGCTTGCTATAAGCTATAGTCTCACTCTTCTTACTATATACCATAGTCGCACTTGAAAGGTGTCTTTTAATTTATTTAGCACGACTATGAACCTTGTGCAAGTCTCCTAGTTTGTCTAAAAGTACATATAGGGTACTTAGTGAAACCTTTAGGTCTTGAATCCCTTCTCGAGAAGGTCTCATCTCATAACCTTACTCATTCATTGAGTGTACCACAACGATTAGGGAGCTAGACTAGACCCCTCCCATTTCGAGTATGTGAGGTATTCTGTCTCACGCATAGCCATTGTATGGAGCATGAGAGGTTGGATTTAGGTGGTTCGGTTTGATACTTGGCACACATTTCTCTTTCAAAACAGAATAACATGGTTGGAGTACCTAGGTTTGGATGTGATTTTCCGTTCCGACATATACAAAAAAAATATGAAAAGAACGATTCCGAGTGAAAATAGAGCCATGCCTTAACTAAATATCGTCCTTACTCAATCAATGGCATTATGGAAATGCAGAGATGACTGTCATGTATTAAATGAGTCTGGACTGTTATATTTACATTTTTCCTGTAGTCCCTCTGCCTTCGCCTCCTACTCGACATACGTGCCCATTGGGTCCTTGACACCTTGCCCTTGCCACATGGTCTGGGTACTTTGCGCCCTTCCATTTCATAATTTCAGGGACAAGTCCTTCCATATCTATCGCTAAGATTTTCTTGGTTCATGCGACTTAGAGGTAAGAACCATTGACAGGGTTTCTATTATCTCTCTTCTCTTTCATGTAAGACTTAGGCGAACTATGCAATTTATTTTTTTTGTTTTGTGAGCGAGGAGGATCACCATCTACTTCACCATTATACTAGGTAAGCTTACTTGCACCCACCAACCACATCTGCGTACTAAAGTTTGTTTAGGTGAATGATGATTAAAATATTTTGTTAACTCTTTGGTTGTTCTCAGTATTCTTGAGGTTTGGAAATAGGGTTATCCAGACTCGAACTGAGTGTTTACCAATATTTGGGTGGATTAGTGAGAGTGTAGTTCCTGGTGGGAAAACCATTTTTATTTCCTGAGTTCTCTGCTTCGACTACTAGTTAACAGGACTGGCTTAAATAATAATTTCATTAGCATCGGTAATACAGAATGAATAAGGTCCTTTATTCTCGTACCCTCTTATTTTATGAGGCAGGAGTAATACAATAGTTGAGACAATCCTTTTAATCGGGTTTGTCATTTGTTTTTCGGGAAGAAAAGTTTCAAACATTTTTTCACCATACCTTCATAACATACTTAGGAAAACCTTGGCCTGAGGGGTATCTTCTCGGATGGTAACTCTGAAATGTTTCCTATCCTACAATGAGCACTTTAAATATGAAACTAGGTTTTCCTTTGAAACCCATTACTCTGTGGATCTTGTCACAACTCCCATTGAAATTCTATCTCTGTACTATTTTGTTTCTAGATCCTTTATTGTCCTGCATGTGTACATAATCCATATCCCTAAGTAAGGTGAAACCTATATGCGTACTCAGCTTTGATGAGGAAGGAAATATAGTCATCTCTGTATCACATAATACAACCTATGACTACACAGAGGCATTCATTTTTCTTTCCATCATATTATTGCTATCTGTAGGTATAATTTCAAGCATATTGTTGTGTATAATTTGCAAGAATGTTTTCTTCTGCCAAATGATATTCGAATAGTGTGTATATATATATATATATATATATATATATATATTGTTAAAACCTTGCATGATGCAATGCACCCTCTCATGGGGCTGGTTATGAAATCTTTGCACTGACTGTTGTACTATCATTACTTTTTGCACTTTGAATTCTGGAAGGTTTAAATTTGACAGTTAGATATAGTATCGGTTCAGTGTAGGGTTTATAGTGGGACTTCGTACATCATGACTTATTCCATTTGTATGTTAAAGAAAGACTAGCCCTATCAACTATTTCAATTTATTTAGATTCGTTGACCATTGTAGAAAGAAAGTTTTGCACTGGTTAGTTTTGTTCTTTTTAAGATTGGCTATAATTCAGTAATGATGGGCCCTATTTATGCGAGGGTACCCATCAGGGATTTACTGCAACACTCTCCCTTATCGCGTACATTCATTAAGTCAACAAGCGGTGGGAAATGAATATGACCTTGCCTGCCAAAGATAAGTCTCTCTGGAATTATCTATTTGTTTAAAAAAACATTAATCCTTTTAATATTTCGTTATATTTCTTTAATGTACATATTACTAATAATTATAGGGTATACTTTTGTAGGGCTTCAGTTTGAGCAAGTTTCGGATAACCACCCCTGTTCTTGGCATAAAAGGTATTCGGGTTCCAAGCCCAACTCCTCTCAGTTTTAACTCTACAGGTGCTAGGAAAATGGGCTCGTGGCTCCATCCAATTTTCCATTTTCAAATAGTTTTGTTCCACCCTTAGTATTTTTAGGATGAAGTGTAACCCCTCTTGCATAAATGTCTGTGTTCGATTTGAGTTTGGTCAAACTATGTAATAATTTTCTTGATATGGAACTAGAGTCCCTCTCGAATGTGCTCGGGATGATATGGTAAATCATAGTGAGTTTGTCTCTTGATTATCAGGCACCAATTACTGTTATTATTTTGTCTCTTGATTATCAAGGACCAAGTAAATCATAGTGAGTTTGTATTTACCAGAATTTAGCTATGGAAATAGAGTTATTGGTACTCCTTTATTTTTTTTGTATTCGATTTATAGTGATAAGAAATGAGTTGTTGCCATGGATAAGGCTAGGAAAATCCAACTCATATCTTACCTATGAGTGCATTAAAATTTCAGCTTCTCTTTTTCGGAATAAATTTATTGGTCTCCTACATCCAGCATTTCATTTATATAGTTATATTTACATATCTTCCAGAATAGTCTATCATTTACATAATATAGGAACATATCTAATGTTTATACACTTTGTTGTAGGTATGCAACCTTTTTTTTCTTTTGTAATGTCTACACTAATCGCCAACAGTAATTAGACCTGTATCTTTTATATGAATATAATTATACCGTGAAATAGATAGCGTTTCCCACTAGTTTTAATTCAATTCTATGCGGAAATGAAGGTCTTGAACAAGTAATTATGAACCAAAGATTTACTTGCAGAAATATAAAATTAGATCCAAAATCATTTATACATAGGTAGTCTTGAAAAATGAATTTTGATGCCTTGGTAGTTTATCCTACAGTTACTTTCATATAGTATAAATCTAGTTTAAAGAAATTGTTGTTTCCAGAATCTAACCATGCATAATCTCTTCGATCTGTCATAATCTTTAAAAGGTAAGATCTAGAATTCATTCAAAATTTAATCCAACCATAAGAGTCACTCAGAATTAGATTTGTATGGCATTCTGTTAATATCTATGCTTCATGCATTCGAACAGATTTCACCCAAGTTATTATATCAACTCAAAATTAATAGATGCACTACATCAGTGATTTAATCATTCAACAGAGATAAAAAATATTCCAATTCATAATTAACAAATGTATTACATCATATATATAAGCATTCAAAGAGAGAAGGAGTAATTTAACATATCTGAACCACTCGCAGAAAGACAAAGGGAACAACCATGTTCCTCCCAACCATAGAACAAGGCAGCCAAATCACTTGTCATGTTCACTGCCTAGCCTGACCATGAATCCATGAGGGTTAACTTGAAACTCCTCCTCAACAACGTCGTTCAATTTCAGAAAACTTCTTCTTGCCTCACACTCAGCAGGGAGTGTTCATAACAGCAAGAGGTAATTCCTTTCCCATCATACTTGGTAGCATCCTGCCTCCTCTCGTATGCTATATATCCAAAGTCATTTTTTCCTAGGTCTTTTCCCTCCCTTGGGAATTTTTGCATCTTTCCAAATCCCTAATTTTCAAGGGTTTTCAATGGCCAAATCCTTGATCTGCCACTTGTAAAAATCAGCCGAGAGGTAGTTCCAACATGTTCCCCTCTCATGGAGGCATGATCAACTAAATTTAACATGGTTGTTCCATTTGTCCTGCAATAAATAAAACAATATTTTTTTTACATACAAGTGTCATAGTCATATAGTTAGTTGGGTCGTCTCTGCCCAACAGTCATAATAATTAATTACAATTTATCAAATTCGAAATTTGAAATTGCCATAAATGGCAAAAAAATTTCAACTTTGAATTTACTAAAATCGGAATAGTTTTTCTAAAAAATTTTGACTTTCATACTTTATTTTTGGGGGGGATGTCAAATGTGTAAGAAAAGAAATATTGATATAGTTTATAATTCTTTTTGATATTAATGAAATTTGTTGGATCAGAAAGACTCTAGAGATTCATGTGATTGTGCTACTTTATGCATGTGATCTTACATTCTTTGTCTTCTAGTTTAAATACATATATGTGATATGGATTCTTCTTTGTGTTAATTTGAACTATATGTATCAGAATTCATCTGCATCCAATGCCGTGTTGCATGTAATTCAGTTGTCTTTCTACTATAATCACTTTCAGATTCATCCTTGTTAGATCCTCTAAGGGATTATTTGTTTTCTCTCTAATATTCTATCTACAACGATATCTAATTGGCCTAAATCAGTTCTTTCTACATTTCCTCTCATCAGTCACTTTTCAATCCACCAAGTATCCAGTAAGCCTCCATTGATTTCTGACTTGCCCAATGGAATTTCTATCCACATTTCCACCAACTCTATAAATTCAATTTTAAGTTAAAGATATATCTTTTGGACGAAATACCAAATCAATCATTTCAGTGATTTACTTGGAATTTCTATCCACATTTCCACCATCTCTATAAATTCAATTTTAAGTTAAACATATATCCTTTGGACGAAATACAAAATCAATCATTTCAGTAATTTATTTGAAGAGAAAGACTCTTCTAGGTTGGAAGGGCTAGCTTCCAACCTCAAGTTGGTTTGTGACTACCTTTGTGATTTTCCTCCACAATCAGGGAAATCAGGGAAATTTAGAGAGTGATAACACTATCCATCGTGGAGAAGAAGTGTTGAAGATTTACGTATAAATTCTGTGAATAACCTGAGGTGTATGACACATAACCAAATTCCATGAGAAACAAGAGCGAACACATTCAAAAATATTATATCGATAACCTGATTTCACACACTAGTATCGAATACCTTTTAATAACTAAACGCCTACTACGCGTATCATTTGAAGATATAATACGTGTTTTACCAATACTGTAGTAACTAATTGAACTACCAGTGGAAGTGATGGACAACTACTCAATGAATACAAAGACGTGAGAAAACTGCAAGTTACTTTAAGGCAGGTAGCTTCCTTGACGCGGCGATTGAACCAGAAGAGGAACAAAAAGGAAAAAGAATAACCTAAATGTATATTAATGTGTGAAAGATAAACAAAACTTGCAAACCCGCGTCATAACTGCCATAAATATTGTAATAATTCACTAGAAAACCTTTGTATTGGTTTGATAAGGACAGTGCTCAACAGAAGTCGGAAAAAGATACATTTAACAAAAAAAACCCCAACGAGTAGAAGAGAAACACAGTAAAACGATCATAAAAGACTCTCGAACACCTAAATTTGTGCTCAACTAATTTCAGCCAAGTCGAGGTTAGGAAACCCTTTGATAATCTTCGTAGAACACTGAACCCTAGTTCCAATATAGAGGATTTGAAAAGTAATATAAAGGACTTTAACAACCACCGAAGAAAAATGATATACAGTCCATGGGATAATGGTGATCAAAATAATTTTTTCCCAGTATCCCCATTCATTCTTGCATCAACTGCCATAGAATTCCACGCAGTATGAATTTCGTGTAATGCCCAAACTTGGAATAAACTATTAAGTGGGTTAAGTCAGGAATTCAAGATGCTGGCATATTCTTCGTCTTACATCCAAATCAATGAATAAAAATGCAAGAACTAACTCCCTTGCATTTATAAAATGATACGTTTATCATGTTTACTTTTTCACTTTTACTAAACATGATTAAAAAATTACTGTAACAATATATGATTGCCACGGTTTTTTGTAAAATTATTTATTTTATTTATATGAGATAGGTCGCAGATTACAGTCGCCACGTATGGAAGACAGCCACAGGCCGCTTCATATTCCTAAAGCGTTTTGGTTTCATATGTTTTGGTTTCTATGGATACGAATGTACAGGCATAGGCGCGGGCTGCTTCATATTCCTGAAGCGTTTTGGTTTTTGAAGTTTTGGTTTCTCTGGATACGAATTTGCAGGTGACGGTGCAGGCAGGAGTATTTACATTTTACATTTTAAGTCATGTATGAAGTAATTAACTTGCATGTTTCTTGATTGTTGAATCTTTACATTCCTTTCACGGAATCGCTCACCTCTACCTGGATTAGACTTCATCTATCGCTCACCTATCGCAGCCTCACTAGAGCGTTCTTCTCTATGTATGGTAAGCCTACCCCGTCCTCTATTCATTTGCATGTGTTTCAAAATACTTTGTTTCATTTGCTTTTGTTTCAGTGAGTAAGTTACATTTGCATTTCAATTTGCATGTTATTACACATCAAGCAAAGAGAAAGGAGAGTGCTATTGTGCATCAACAAAGGAGCAAGTGCGCATCAACAAAGGAGTGAGGAGGTTCATTACCAATTCTTGCTTGTCCAGACTGCCAAACTTCCATTTCATTCAGGGATTTAGGTATGTTTTATTAAATCGACCCTTCCTTTCAATTTAACCTATAAATTTTTGTTTTGCCTCTCTCGTGTAATTTGGTTTCACATTTTTGTTCTGCCTCTCTCGTGTAAGATGGCCTGAGCCTTTTAATTTATGTTGTAACTATTTGGATTAAATAACGAAAATGCCTGTAATAGGTATGCCTTAATGAAATGGAAGTTTGGCAGTCACGATTCATAGATTAACTGTACTACCGACTATAATCGGTAATACAATTAATCTATGAATCGTGATTGAAAAACTTCCATTTCATTCGGGCATACCTATTTGGCTTCACATTTTTAGTGCATTGTTAATCATAAGGATCAATACCCCATGCCCACTCCTTTTCTGCGAAATAGATGATCGTCTATTTTTTACTATCCCATGTTATGTCGATTTATTACTATCCATACATTATTAAGAAAAACCCTGAAACGATAAACAAACCCAATATATGTTAACAATAAACAAACTCTCAAATGATATTACATTAAGTGCCAATCTTGAAAACGTGAACCCATAAATTATTGTAAACCCTCATAGTCCTTTCATCGATTACTAGTAGTGAACAAATTTTTAGATATTAATGTGATAGCTAAGGTTTATTTCTTCATTTCAAATAAATATTAGAATTATAGAATTCTTCATTTCAGTTACAAATTTATAAGAAAACCTGTTACAGTGTAGGGGTCAGCATACTAGTGATAATTTATGACATCTTTTAGGATATTGTATCATTGTAGTACTTTTGGAGAGATATAAAGTCACATATTTAAAGTGAAACAAATAAACACCATACAAATTACATGTACATATAAGGATATGATTATTAATAATTATTCCAACGAAAATTTGAAATAATTCCGATATCGGAATGATAGATTATGTATAAAATGTTAAAACTAGAAACACTGATATATATCTCTCCTTGTATTAAATTACAAAAATGCAAGAAATTACAAGATAACCCTGTATACTCGAACATGGGTCCTGTTTTCCAAACACATAATA
>JZKD02S0511859.1:942097-977468 GCA_000966675.3 Picea glauca | reverse complement strand
GACAGCACTTAGGCATAGTCAGTGCTGCTGATTGTAACTGTTGAGTCTAAGAGGGAGTGTTAAATATATTGTACCCTCAACAGTATGACCGTACACTGCCAGCTGTACTGGACAGGTGTACTTTCTAATTTTGTCTTGCTTGAGCATATATAGCTCAACCATCTTACATTGTAACTGGCTCTTCAGTTCTGTTCTGTACTTCTTCGTACATTTGAATATACTATTCTTTTCTCTCAACATTTCTCTTTGCTCCACAATTTATCATGTGGGACAGGTGCGGAAGGTTCTCAGGTTGTATTAGAAGCTAGAAGTGGATGGGAGGGACCGTTCTATAAGATACAAGATTTTATAGAAGGGAGTTCGGCAATCGGAGGACAAAACAGATATAGAGTTTTGTCTAGTTGTGCGGGGGATGAAGCTTGTATTGCCTCGGAGGATAGACTCACTTTTAGGGAAGGGAAGTCATAGGGTGTAGAGGAGATAGGATCCATATCTGAACAAGTGGGAGATCTAGGTGGTCTGCACTTACTGAAAGAGGAGGAAGAATCCTTAGTTTCCTTTATCCCGTCCTACAGGGATATCCTGGCCAAATCTACATTACTAATTTACGTGGGCAGGGAAACCTTACCTGTGAAAAATGGTAAGAAACCTTCCATAGATAAAAATAAGGAACACATTTCTGTCAACTTGAAAGTGGAGAATGTGTATGTAAAAGGAGCCATGTGTGGGGCTTTGGATAAATATTTTTCTCTGATAAAGACAAGGAGTGAGATAAAGTCTCGGTGTGAAAAGGATCATTGTGGCCTTGATGGAATTAACATGTTTTTGGGTCCCAGGGCGCTTAGAGCACAAAAATCCCTAGCCTAGTTAAAAAATGGTAGTGGCCTCCCTAAATGTGAGAGGGGTGGGGGAGAGTCAAAATTTTGTCTCTAGAAAGTTTTTTAGATAAAATTAATCCAGATGTGTTGTTTGTACAAGAAATAATGGTTTGCGTTACAAAAGAAAAAGAACTATTTGCTAAGTTGTTGCTCAATTGGTACTTCTGCGGTACTGATTCTATGGATCATTTGGGGGGTTGTTATCATATTGGAACCCAAGGAAAGCTAATCTAAAATCTTTTCTGACCTTTGCATGGATTTTGTTGGAAGGTTATGTTAAGGATTTGGATAGATGCATGAAGTTGATAAATTGTTATGGGTTGTATTCAAATAGAGAGAGATTTTGCGAAGTCATAAAAAATGAGGGTATTATGAAGGAACCGAATTTAGTGTTGGGGGGGAACCTAAATTTTACTAGGTCCTGCAGGGAAGTGTGGGCGGAGCATGCTAGAGAAGATCCCTTACACTCCTTTTTCAGTCATATGACCCAAGTAGAAGGGGTTGTAGATGTGGAGCCTATTAAACTAATTCCTATGTGGAGGATTGAGAAAGGAGGTCATGATTTTACTACAAAGTGATTGGATCACTTTATGATCTCAGAAGATTTGATGTAGGTAGGCCTGAGGTATAAATCAAAGGTAAGCAATATAAAATTCTCAAATCATATGCCTATAGTCCTTTATTTAGAACCAGAGAGAAGAAATGTTAGTTACCCCTTTAAATTTAACTCAATATGTTTGGAAGATCCGTATTTTGATTTTATGATCTGTTCCAAATGGGATAGGTTGACTGGTTCAGAGTCTATTAGTTGTATGGAGTCTATGTTTAAAAAATTGAAGTTTCTTAAGGTATGGATTTCTAGCTCGGAGAAAAAAAAAGGAGTGAGGCAAAGGAAGAACTGGAAAAGATTGAATCCAAACTCGATGATTTATATAACAAAGTTTCTGGAGGTTTAGCGAAGGAGATTGACAGAGTTTTAATTGTATAAAAAGAGTAGAGTATTTCGACACTTTTGAGATAGGAAGAGGACACTTGGAGGTGTAAAAGTAGGATCAACTGGATGGCTTTCGGGGATAGGAATACCAAGTTTTTTCGTGCTTTTGCAAATTCTAGGAAACATGTAAATACTATTTGGGGGATCACAAAAGATGATGGTAATGTGATTTCCAGTGAATAGGGATTACAAGAGGATATCGTAAACTTTTTTCAGGAGCTGTACAAGTAACAACCTAATCTGGTCATTTCTGATCAACTTGTAGTTATAAAGAACTATCCAAGAATGGTATCAGAGGAAGAAAATTGTCGACTGTATGAGCCAGTTTCCTCAGTTGAACTGTTGTCAACTCTAAAGAGTCTTAAAGTGTCAAAGATTCATGGTCTTGATGGATGGATTGTGGAGATTTTTTTCCCTCTTTTTCTATTTAGTGGGTGATGAGATTCTGGAGGTAGTGGAGGAGTCCAGATTGAGAGGAAGGGTAAATTGAGCTTTGAATGCCACTTTATTAGAGCTTATTCTTAAAAAGGAGAATTCCATTTCTTTTGGTGATTTTAGGCCTATATCACTTTGCAATTTGTTATATAAGATAATTACTAAAATATTAGCTAAAAGAATAAAACCTATTCTATGTTTTGGTATTTCTAAAGAAAAATATGGTTTTTTGGAAGGAAGGAAAATTTCTGATGCTATTGGGATTGTGCAGGCAACATTACATATTATCAAGATAAAAAATCTGAAATATTTAGTGATTAAACTTGATCTGGTAAAAGCCTATGAAAGGTGGATTGGGGGTTTTTAAGGCTAGTACTATCACTGGTGGGAAAGAGACTTGAGGTTACTAATTGGATCATGGGGTGTCTGACCTTAGCAAATTATGCAATCCTATTAAATGGTAAGACTACTCCTTTTCTCAGAATTTCAAGGGGACTAAGTAAAGTGTTCCCTTTGTCTCCCTTACTGTTTATTTTAGTGATTGAAGGCTTAAGAAGAGATATTAATGAGAAGGTAAGAGAGAGTAAACTAGAAGGAGTATCAGTTGCTAGAGGGCTTTACATTACTCATCTAATGTTCATAGATGACATGATCTTATTTGGTAATTGTAAGAGAACAGAATGGGAGATCTTAAAAGGAATCCTAGACTTGTTTTGTAAGGCAACTGGAATGGATTTTAGCCCACATAAATATTCTTTTCTTGAAGAAGGTTGGAAGGAAGAGGAGTTGGTTATGTTGAAAGGGATCTTTCCTTTTGAGGTGAAACCAATTGAGGAGGGTTTTAAATATCTTGGATGCTTTCTGAAACCAAACTGGTACTCTAGGATGGACTGGATTTGGCTGGTGAATAAATTTGAGAAAAGGATAGCTAGTTGGATTCATAGTTGGTTGAGCATGGGGGTAGAGTTACCCTTGTAAAAGCATTCCTGGAAAGCATACTTTTTTTTTGGATGTCAATAGATCAAATCCATATAATTATTTTAAATACTATAAGAATAAGGATGATTAGTTTTCTTTGGAATGGGAAAAAGACAAAAGAAGGGATCCACCTGGTGAGTTGGAATAAACTAGCAAAACCAAAAAAGATGGGAGGGTGGGGCGTAAAGAATACTTACTCCTTTGGGAAATTTTTAGCAGCAAAGACTTTATGGATATGTCTTATGAATGAAGGTTTGTGGCATGAGGTGGTAGTTAAAAAATATCTCAAAAAAGAGTCAGTAGTAGAATGGTTTAGAGAGGGAAGGAAACATTGGATGAATACTTCAAACACTTGGAGAGAACTTATTAATTCAGTGCCCATTATTACTGACTGCATGGCTTGGAAGTCGTAATGGTAAAGACATTAGGATTGGAGTTGATCCACTGATAGGATCTCAAAATTATTATAAACTATCTATAAATATCGTATTAGACTTGAAGGCCAAGGATATTAAAGGTTTGGCTCAGGCAGGGCTCTAGGAGGGGGAGCATACTTTGTTTCAAAGATGGAAAAAGGCAGAGGATTTAGGGCTAGAAGGAGAGATTATATATGAATGGAATAATTATATAAAAGGGCTTGTAGGTTCATGGTTTGAGGTGAACAATGATAATTATATTTTTCTATGGTCATGAGACACAAAATTCAGACAGGTCTTTGCAAAACAAGATTATGATATTCAAATAGAAAACTTAAATGGAGAAGCTTCAGCCTTATGGTAATGTGAGTTATGGCATTGGATGCTACCTCTTAAAATTAAACCTTTTGTGTGGCTTTTACTTGAAAACAAAATACTTACTTGGGAAAATTTATCTAAAAGAGGTTTTGAGGGTCCTAGCAGGTGTGTCTTGTGTGGGATAAGCGAGGAGAATTCAAATCCTATTTTTGTGGAATGTAGGTTCACAAAGGACATATGGATTTTTATTATGATGAAGCTAAAAATTGAGAGCAACTAGGAAGGAGAGAAGTTAGGAGTTTTCTATGAAAACTCGATAAAGAAGAAGGGAAAATGGAAAGAGCTACCTAGTTTTTTATGCTGGGAAGTGTGGAAATAGAGGAATATAGTTATTTTTGAAGGAAGACTAATTAGAAAAGAAAAATTTTGTAATAGAATTATTCAGGATCTGGGTGAAACAATGTTCTCTATAAGCATCAATAATGAAAGGATAGATAGGCCTTCTTTGTTGGATTGGGATCTGGATGTCGGGTTTTTTTATCGGGCTTCCCAAGTCAAGGGGAAAATTGTGGGGTTGAAGTTGTCTTAAAATGCCCAGCGAACGGTACTTTTAAAATCATGATGAACTATGGGAAGGGGGAAAATACAAGGAGTGAAGTTCTATCCTTGTGGTCCATTCTTTATTTTCCTAAATATTTAAATATAACACAATTACAATTTCTTGGTGATTCTAAAGTTATTGTAGATTGGTTTAATAATTTAAATGATTTACAGGCATTATCTTTGGGGCCCAGAAGACCAGAATTTGAAAGTTGAGCCGAAATTTTTTACATTTAAAGGCACATCATATTTTCATATCATATAATAAGGTTGTTGATCATCTATCCAAGGAAACATTACTACTTGAGGAAGATGGTATAAACTTTGCTAGGATCTATGAAGGTGAATCAGAAATTTTTGAAAGGTTGATAATAAATTAAGGGTGCAGTAGAAAATAGGAAAGAGGAGGATCTCTTAATGTTTTTTGTTTTATATTGTGTTGGATATCAATCTATTGCAGTCAAAAGCAATGCTGGTGGAATTGTAAAAGAACTGTTTAAATTGCTCTTTGGCCATATGGTGGAAATAATTGTTTTGTGTGTTTTATCTGGCTAAGTGGAGAAGATCTTAATTATTATGTAAAAGATTTTAAAGACATGTTATATTATCTAATATAAGTTTTGTTTATTGAAAGAAAAAAAAAATTTCACAAAGAAATAAAAAATATAAAGAAGGTAAATAATATGCATTAGGCAATAAAGCATTTAATATTGTATATACTTACATATATAGAGTCAGATCTAAAATACCTTTAAATAGATGTTTTAGATCATATGCTTTAGATCAAATGATATATATCCCAACATATACAATATTAAAAATTGTTCTACCTACATATTAACAAGGTTGCGTGGCATCGTAGTCCCTGCCAATGAGGTTAGAAAAAGAATTGTGGAAAATGGGGTCGAATTGTAAATGACGGAAGTGTTCGGTGAAAAATGTATATCACGGAAATGTTGTGTGCAGCATGTATATCACGAAACATGGAGCATAATTAAATGATGCTTGGCATGTAGAACACAATTTATTTTTTGAAAGTATATAACAAACTACAAATTTGTTCGCAGTGGTAGAAAACATTTGTAAATTTAAATGCATTTTCTGTATGGACTGGTGAAAGATAAAAATGTATGAAGACATAAATTTAAAAGGAGATAAGAAAATAGTTTTATTTGAGATATGTAAAAAAATAAAAGTTTGTTACATACTACTGGAAATTTTGAAATGTATATCACACAAATGTTGTGTGCAACATGTATATCACGAGACATGGGGCATAAGTAAATGACGCTTGGCATGTAGAGCACCATTTATTTTGAAATATATAAAAAAAATAGAATTTTGTTTAATATAAAAATTTAAATGGATTTGTCATAGAGACTGGTGAAAGATAAAAATGTATGAAGAGATAATTTTAAAAGGAGATATGAAAACAGCTTTATATGAAATATGTCAAAAAACAAAAGTTTGTTACATACTATCGGAAATTTTGAAATATACAAAAAAATTAAAGTCTGTTAAATATAAATCGAAATTTCAATACGTTTGTCATGTAGACTGGGATTAGGGATCTCAAGGACCATTAGAGAAATATGCACAAGAAACAAGATTGTAGAAAGAAGATAGAGTGCAATACCTGCAAAAATAAATAAATTGAAAGGTATAAGTGTTTTCCTACACATCTCTATTTAAAAAAGTGGAATAACTGGGTTGATAAAGAAAGAAGGATGTGATGAGTAGACTTACAGTGAGGGTAGATATGATCTCTTTGGCTATGTTCTTGCGGCTGTCATTCCATTGATATCACCAATGACTGCAGTTTCAATGATGTCATCGATGGCTAGTGGAATCCTAGCAATTGTCTGTTGCCTTTTGTCGATGTCCTGCTTCAATTCCCTTTCGATCCATTCTTCAATGTAGGTTCTCATTGGGGTGACATTAATCTCATTCCATATTTTTTTGTTGAAAAGATCGTTTTCTAATTCCCGAAAGTCAATAGAAATATTACGCAGAACCTGATTAATTTCTTCATTCTGTACTGAATATTTGACTAGCCAATCGTCGACGTCAGCTTGATCAAAGTGAAGGATGCTATAAAACTTTTCCAGAGACAAGGCATTAAACATAACAACCTATTTATCGAACTCTTGCCTAGTTAAGGGCAAGGAGTTTGTGATTAAGTCAGGGTATTGGAAGTTGTTGGTTTTTTCGGCTAAATTTATTTTTGATAGCCTTGTGAATAATTTATCTTTCTTCGATATGGCTTGTTCAAATGACTGAACAATAAGATGTAGGTTCTTCACTTTTTATTTCCAACGTGCATTCAATTGATTGATCCAGTTTTTGGATGGAAGATATTGTTATCTTCTTTTAGTTTCTGTCATATTGTTGACAATGGTGCCAAAAGGAAGGACCATTTTTAAAAAGAAATTTTCTTCATTTTTTAACTCCGCCTATAAATGTTCGAGCAAACTATATGCCCTAGTTCCAACGGAAGTGATGGTTTGTGATGTTTTCCATGCCTCGGTAACCAGTTCCATTCTTTTCTTAATATTATTCTCCACATATCCTCTACAGGATGCGAGTAGGGTGGAGGATGATTTTACATTGGCTGCAGGGGTGGCAGGGGTGGCTATTGCTAAAGGATTGACAAGAAATGGCATAGGAATCAAATATTCTTACAATTCCTTGACCCGGTCCTTTAGCCTGGCATTCTCGGCCTCGATGCCTCTAATGGAATCATGAAGTGCTTCTCTGGTCATGTTTTGAAGTTGACATATTTGGGACGACCGCATGTTGGCAAGGTCAAGCTCTAAACGAGATTTCCCTTTCTTATTTTTTACATATTTTTTCTCAATTATCAATTTTTTGGACTAGCTATCAAAAGAAACGCTCTAAAACACGGAGGATTCATCTTCGTCAAAATTTTCGGTAACAGATATTTCCATTGGATGACTATGATGGATGGTGTCTTCAAGTTGATGAAGGTAGTGGAGCATGCTATCCAGATCAGTTTCAAGTTCCATGTCCTCACTCTGAATTACTTCTCTTCCGCCTACCTCACATTTTTTTTTCTCTTCTTCTCTACTGGAAGCTTGTGAGAACTAGCAATTTTAGAGTGAGGAGGGTCATTATCTCCTCCTTCGTTTGAAGAACTCTGAGTTTCCTTGTTGTTGTGGTGGGTCATTGGAGTGATGCATCGGGATGTCACACTTTTTGGAGTTTTATTTGTCGATCGAACACTCTTGTCACCAGGGCATTTCCCTTGTTTCATTTATAATTTAGTGTAGCTTTGCACTGTGTCTAGGTCATCGACATCAAAGGAAAGAGCATTGTCGCCACTGTCTCTATTTTTTGGAAAGTGTTTTTTGAAAAAACAATCGTCGAGGCCAAGTGTTTGTAAATGTTGTCGAAAAATATTATAGGGGTTGAATCTTCTTATGATTTCAGCATATCTCAGGTTGGAGATGCTAGAATGCAACGCAAATTCATCAATTTTGTTGACGTTTTTCAACACGAACTCCCCTACTTTCCAAGGCAGAGGAATGAACTATTTTTTTTTGTTCTTTTGCAATAGATGCAACTAGTAGTTGTATTACCATGCTACTTCTGCAACAAACATTATGTTCGTAATGTGACATGGAAGGAGAGCAGGTTTTTCTGTGGAGACAAAAATTCTTATGACAATGCAATTATCCAAATGTTCAAGTGTCCCCTTCCTATCCGAAAAACTGGTTGCTTGTTTAGATATGCGGGGAGCATCTTTTCCTAACAAAAAAACTTTGAAAAAAGACACAAAACCATTAAAAACCTCATAAAAATAGTGGCAAGCCTTGTGCTTCCACAAGGTCTGGTACCGGAATGTTACTGGGTCAAATTCCTAGTTGACATTCTTGGACAAAGACAGTTGTGGAAACTGACAGGAATGCGCTATCACAAAAACTAAGTAGGAAGACATATAAAATTTATTTTCCCTTTTGAAGCTTGACAATTGGGAACAGATTTCGTGGGAAATTAACTTGCCCCAATAAAAAATGGCTTCTTCGTTGACTTTGAAATACAAAATATAAAGAGTCATCCGGGAAAAAGTTGTTGCGGAATCATGTCCCGTTATTCTTGTAAATAGTCAGGAAATTTTGCGAAATGGATTTCTAAATGAACTAACCTATAAGCTTGTAATATCTTTAGGAACTAGAAGCGGGTTTTCGAATAAATTGGGCAAGAGGTCCAACTTGTTATTATGCTTTTCTAGGAATTGTTTGCAATATTCTCCTCTAAACATCAATGTTGGCTCCGACAATCTTAGCATCTAGCGAAAGACCTGAGGTGACAAAGAAACAGAAGAGCGATCTCGCAGTGGAATAATTCTTTTTTCTGAAATAAATTTATCGGAGCACCGAGAGACCAAGTCCTTATAGTCAAAAACCTCAGGGACAACCTACACAAGAAATCCTAGAGGTCCAAATTACTTGGTTCTCTATGGCAGAGGTTGAGTAATAAGAATATGCCCTGGACCACTTGAAGTTATGGTCCTCACGCCCGAATATGTTCACTGTATCTCCACAAATTTGTTGTCGAGTTGATGCCATAGGTTTATGAGAACCTTGGTTTTCTCCATATGATGGTTGAAATGAATAGTTAGAGCTGATAATGTAACTCTCTGGTAAATATTGGTTAAATGCTTACGATTGGGAAAGCTCCTCGAGCCTTTCGCCCATCAATTTCAATCTATATTGTTCATGCAGGATGAGTGTTTAGAATTAAATGTCAGTAATTGCATATTTAGAAACAAGATATGCATATCTCTCTCTCTCTCTCTCTCTCTCTCTCTCTCTCTCTCTCTCTCTCTCTCTCTCTCTACATACATACATATATATACATATATATATATATATAACATTTATTTTTCTTTTATTATAGACAAATGAGAAGGTCATGGAAATGGGGGAGAGGAAGGAAAGAATGGAAAGGTCTGAAAAGCGGTCTTACAAGATTCAAAAAAAGGTTACGGGGATACTGAGGAGATGCACGTGTTCCATGATCAAATTTTATGTATCGGAATTTTTAACTGCAAAACGTGTAAAATAGAAGAGTTCATGATGGGTCAGTTCAGCAGTCAGTTTGTTTATTTGCAGAATTCCAGGAAAGTGGCTAAGTATGGACCAACCTGATGACGTGAAAATGAAATTCCAATGTTTGAAATTAGCACCTACTAATTGCATGCCTATAAATAAGATCGTATATATAATTGGTACTTGCTAACTGCAAAGGGGAACAGGCACAGAAAACAATGACTAAGAACTGAATATTTCTTGAACCCGCCAAACCGATGATCCGCCAAAGAAATTCAAAGAAATGGTGAAGTATGGAAAGTGGACAGATGTGCTTCAAAATGGGGTGACGATAGTTCCACAGAAGACGTGAGGACCTGACGATTAAATTGTATTTCTCAAAAATTTTCAGTGAAAAATGTATACCATGGAAGAGGGCATGATAGGTGGACTGTAATACGGAAGAATGTATGATCTGAGTCCAGTTGTAAATTTGTATATCGCAGAAGTGACGGTATTGTTTGTAGGCCATGGAACAACAGAAGTCCAATCTAGATCCTGCCTATAGGGAATCCACTGTCGGAGAAGTGTCGGGGTATGGAATGGGGAAGCGGTCGATCGGTGTTGCGATATAAGAGCAGGAGTGAAAACGTGAACTCACAAGTCCTCCCACATGCATAGCCATACATTTTTGAAAAAAACAAATAAGTGATGAGAAAGATAAATTTCAGGGAAAAGAGAAACAAATATTTGTCCAAGTATAGAAGACGGAAAAGAAGGACCAATATATTCACATCTGTAAAAGATATCCCATTTTCCTGCCAAGATATATAGTTGGAAATAAGTGTGAAGTTGGAAGGCACATAAAACAACGACCAAGAATATGATCTGTGAGTTTACTTGGTTCTTGGTTGTACGCTTTGTCTGTCAATTTGTATATCGCGGAACTCTAAGGCATTTTTTTAGCCATCCAACCCACAAGTCCGGCTGTGAATTTGTATAGTGCGGAACTGTGGGTGTTGCTTGTAGGACCACATAACTATAGAGGAAATCATTTTCCCTTTAATATAGATTATGTGGCACAAATGTGGTATGGCTCATCTTAGCACTTTTCCATCCATAAACAAAGGCAATCTTAAGCCCGCCAGCCCTGGAGCCTGTGTGTCAATTTATATATCACGGAGCTCCGAATGTTGTTTGGAGGTCACGGAAAAATAGAAGTGCAATGTTGAGCCAGCCAACGCGTAAGGTCGCCTGTCAATTTGTATATCGTGGATCTCTGGGTGCTACTTGTAGGACACAAAACAATAGAGAGCCAATTTAAAGAAAGGGAAAGTGCTTGTTGGAAATGCATGAATACACCAAGCTGCGCAGCAAGGAATTTGCGGGAAAAAATGATTAAGTAACCAGAAAGAGAAACTATAGGTAATAAAAGAGTGGGAAAATAGAAAGCGGGAGGACAATTTTCGTAAGTGCGAGTTGGTTTCAAAGAAGCCCCATTGTTGAAAAACCATCATTTTCTACTAATTGTAAACAAATGCATTGTTGAAGATTATATTTTATTGCAACCTGCATGTGTAAGTATGTTCTTGATACATTCTTCCATGAATGTAACATATTAACTTAGCTATTAAACTTCATTTTCTACTATTTTCCAGCAAATGCTTTGTTGAAGATTAGATTTTATTGGAACATGTGGGTGTAATTGTGTTCTTGATACATTATTCCATGACTGTAACATATTAACTTAAGTATTACACTTCTTGCATTATGGGTTGTTAGCATTAAAAATTAATAACTACATGTCTAGAAAAAAGAATGACGATTTTGTTGCAAGATTGTCCATTGGTATTGCTATGTTCTATCTACATTACGAATAGAATTGAACATTGGTTTGAATTGGTTCCTGCAAGATGAACTACTAGAATTAAAGTTTAATTATTTCATATCTAGAAACAAGTACGAAGTCAGTGGTGATGGCGAATTGTGATGAAGCATTGTACATTTTGTGCACCTTCCAACCCACGAAACTGATTCTAAGAAATACCCAAGTATGGAAAGCAGTCAGGTAGGTTACAAAAGAAAAAGGGAAAAAGATATACCCGGGATATGTGAAGGGTCGATGGTCATATTGCATCTCAGTGAGAGATATCAGTCGTCAATTTGTATGTCATGGAATTTCGGTTGTTGTTTGTGCATAGGGGAATAATGGAAGTGTAATGGCATGAGGGAAATTTGTATATTGTCGAACTTTGGGTTATGTATATAAAAGAATGAGACATTGAGAAAAATTACCAAGGAAATAGAAAGAGAAAGCATACAAGATGAAGGGGGGCTTGTTTTCTAATTTGTAAATCATGGAAGTCTAGCTAGTAGTTGCATGCAGCAGAACAATGGAAATGTAATGTTAAACCCACCTATGCTCACCCACGATTCAAAAAGTTTGTTCAATATGAAACGGGGAAGCAGTCGATTGGGTTGGTGATATAAAAGTAATAATGGAAATATGAAGACGCGAATCTGCCAAATCCCGCACCTAGACATTTTTCGAAAAACAAGTAAGTAAAGAAAGGGAAAGCAGAGAGAAAAGAGAAACTAAAAATTTTCCTAGAAAACGAGTAATACACACTAAATATGTACTATAAAGTATGAACATGAGATGTTATAGAGCATGTACGGACCCTGCATTCCATACTTAGCCACTTTTTTAATCGTGGGTTCTCAGACTGGCGAGCTCTAGATTGGGCATCTATTGTTTTGTGGCCTACAAATAGCATCCAGAATTCCAAAATATAAAAATTGGCCAGTGGACCAGCGAGCCCTCTTGGTCAACATTGCACTCCTTTTTTTTGTTTCATACAAGTAACACTCGGAATTCGGCGATATACAAATTGATAGACAGAGTTTGGGGCTCTCGGGCTACTAGGTTCAAAATTGGGCCTCTGTTGTTCTGTGGCCTACAAATAGCACCCACATTTCCATGATATACAATTTGACAAGCGGACTTGCAGGCTATTTGAATTTTAAGGGCCTTGTGTTGATGTGAAAGCAAAATTGGAGTTGGTCTATTTTATATTCATTTATTACAATATCAAATGAGGAAGCAATCGGTTGATATGGTGATATAAAAGTAAGTGAAATCTAAACTCGTGAATCCGCCAACTTATGCACCTAGAAGTTTTTCGAAAATCGAGTAATACATTCTAAGTATGTACTCTTATAAATAATGGACATGAAATTTTTATAGATCATGTAAAAATCTCGCATTCCACACTCAGCCACATTTTGGATCACGGGTTCTCGGGCTAGCGAGATTAGTTGGCCACTTTTTGGCTCACGGGTTCTCGGTTTGGTGGGCTCAAAATTGGGACTCTATTTCTCTGTATCCTACAAATATCACCTAGAGTCCCGCAATATACAAAATGACACGAGAACTTGCAGATTGGCTCGCTCAACATTGCACTTCTATTGTTCTTTGTCTTCCAAACAACATTCAGAGGAAACAACTAATACATACTAAATATGTACTTATAAAAAATATGGATATGAGATTTTATAGAGGATGTACGGATCCCTCATTCCATACTTAGCCACTATTATGATCGTGGGCTCTGGGGATGGCAGGTTCAAATTTGGGCCTCTGTTGTTCTGTGCCCTACAAATAACACCCACTTTTCCGCGATATACAAATTGACAAGCGGACTTGTGGGCTATTTGAATTTTAAGGGCTTCGTGTTGATGTGATAGCATAGTTAGACTTGGGCCAGTTTATATTCATTTATTACAATATCAAACAGGGAAGCAGTCAGTCGCGCTGGTGATATAAAAGTAAGTGAAATTTGAAGTCATGAATCTGCCAACTTCTGCACCTAGAAGTTTTCCGAAAAACAAATAATACATACAAAGTATGTACTATTATAAAGTATGGACATCAAATTTTTATAGATCATGTACAAATCCCGCATTCCATACTTGGCCACTTTTTGGATAGTGGGTTCTCAGGCTGGCGAGCTGAAAATTGGGCCTCTATTATTCTATGCCCTACAAATAGAACCCATAATTCGGTGATATACAAATTGACATGCGGACCTACGGGTTGGCTCTCTCAACATTGCACTTCTATTGTTTTGTGTCCTCCAAACGACACTCAGAGTTCCACGATATACAAATTGACAGATGGACTCCAGGGATGGAGGGTTCAAGATTGCCATTGTTTACGGATGGTAATCCCTATCAACTATCTAACATGATATAAAAATATTATTTTCAATACGAAATGATTAATATTAAATATTGATATTGAACAATTTAATTAGACAATAAATTTTGTACAATTTGATCGGGCTACTGATATAAAAGTAAGTGGAAACCTGAACACGTGCATCCGCTAACTTCCACACCTAGAAATTTTTTGAGAAACAAGCAATACATAGTAAACATGTACTTTTATAAAGTATGGACATGAGATTTTATAGAGCATGCACGGATCCTTCATTCCATACTTAGCCACTTTTTGGATCGTGGGTTCTCAGGTCGACGGGCTCAAAATTGAGCCTCTATTGTTTTGTGTCCTATAAATAGCACCCATATTTATACGATATAAAAAATGACAGACAGACTTGCGGGCTCTCTGTATCAACATTGCACATCTATTGTCCTGTTTCCTCCAAATATCACTCAGATTTACGGGACATACAAATTGACAGAAGGACTGCAAGATTAGCGGGCTCAAGATTGTGATTGTGTACGGAAGGTCATCCTATCTAACATAATCTAAGAACATTATTTTCAAATACTAAATTATTAATATGAAATATTGATATTGTAGAATTGAATTACATAAAATTATCAAAGAATGTTAAATCGCTTATTTTTTTAAAAATGAAGGAAACAAAATAAATGTTTTTAAAATTCTATCACAACAAGCATAACAACAACGAATTAGAAATACATAGTAAACATATATTTTTATAAAGTATGGACATGATATTTTATAGAGCATGTACAGATCCTTCAGTCCATACTTAGCCACTTTTTGGATCACAGGTTCTCGGGCTAGCAGGCTCAAAATTGAGCCTCTATTGTTTCATGTCCTACAAATAGCACCCAAAATTTTGCGATATACAAATTGACAGGAGGACTTGCAGGCTCTCTGTCTCAACATTTCACTTCTATTGTCTCATGTCCTCCAAACAGTATTTGGACTTCCGTGACATACAAATTGACAAAAGGACTACAGGACTGTTATCTAAAAACATTATTTTCAAGTACTAAATTATTAATATTAAATATTGATATTATACATTTGAATTACATAAAATTATCAAAGGATGTTAAATCACTTATTTTAAAAAAAATGAAGGAAACAAAAGAAAGTCTTTTAAAATTCTATCACCGCAAGCATAACAATGACCAATTTGAATTTTAAGGGCCTCTTGTTGATATGATAGCACAATTGCACTTCGAACAGTATATATTCAGTGATTTCAAATTATTCCAGGAGATTAATTCTACCAAGTTCATCGATTAAACAAAAAATGCTAAAACAACGACTAATTTGAATTTTAAGGGCCTCTTGTTGATATGATAGCACAATTGCACTTCGCCCAATATATATTCGTTGATTTCAAATTATTCAAGGAGATTGATTTTACCAAGTTCATTGATTAAGGAAAAATACTAAAACAAGCCACATACTACATTTGAGTCAAAGCTCCATAGAAATTATCAGGTGGATTTGTGGGCTAGCTGGCTAAAAAATTCAATCTTATTGTTTCGTGTCCTCCAAACAATAGTTGGAGTTCCGTGATATATAAATTGGCAGACAAAGCACCCAACCAAGAACCAACTAAATTTCAAATAGGCCGCAAGCAAGTTCCCACAAGGTTCTATAGAGTAGGACGCATCGACCTTTGCATCAAACAATTTGATATACAAAAAAGGATGTCGTCGCATTCGTTTTCACTTGCATCTGGTATATGTTCCTAGTAGAAAATAACTGGGGCCATGGGATATATGGGATTTTCTACCATGCCTCCCATTTTTTGGACTAAACAATCCTATGTCCATGCAATCCCAAGTAGTTGAGTCCGACAAACATTCATCTGGATGTTGAAGAAATATTGCAGAGACACATGACGTATTTTCGTTTCCTGTCAAAGTTTGATATATATATTTTTTTCCCTTCTTCATCTGATATGCAAAACTCCATTGTTCTCATTTAAGGTGAATTTGTTGTGTATCGGAAGGTCCCATGGCATGTAGACACTGCTTTCCCTTTTCTGTAGATACATTTCATACGACAATTTTGCCAACATAGGAAGCACATTTTGTAACAGAGTCTTCCTAACCGTACAATGCATGGTTATATTTCCCACGGTTCGGATGGAAGCATTGACGCAATCTCTATATATATATATGGAAATTTTTCACTGCATAACAGATAATCAATCGTACCATCACTTATCGAAACAGAGGCAGAAGCAGAAGAGTTGCATTGTGCACATACAGGTTCAAAGGGTCTCGAATACAAATTGGCTGCAACTAAAACACCTTCAACCTAGGAACGTGAGCATAGGAATTAATACATTGAACAATATAATACACAACTGCACCCCCCCTCCCCTTAAATAAATAAAAATAAAATAAAACAGACCATTGAAATTTGTTGAAGGCTATTTGTATAAGCAAAGTGAGGATGATTTTGTGGATGTATACACACAACACTCGTAGAGCTATCTAGTTTCTTCAAATCTTATACTATATATGCTCGCAACTATGTACAAGTGTTGCCTAGGTTGTCTGAAAGATCCTTTCTCTAACATCCCTTTTCTTTGTTATATTTTTGAAGAGCATAAGTGGAATCTTCCCTTTATGCAATTGTTTCTCCATTGACGAAAACAAATTTGAATATGTATCCAACAATTGTAGCTACAACATGGAACAGAGAAATATTTGTGTAACTTACCCGAGGTACATGCACATGTGAAACTAAAGGACAAAACTGAATATGAAAAGAAGTACCATTGCCTTGTCATTGTCTGACTCTCCATCCTTTATATGGATAATGTGTTGCGAGCCAAGTTTTCTCGCCAGTGTAACAGTTGCGCCAATCGTTTTGATTGGGTAAATATCAGTGCTCTATGCAAGTTCGCTGATAGTCAAGTCCGGGACGAAACGATATTCTGAAAAAACAGAGGAATTTTTTTCCACAATACTTGTTTCATTGAGTGAAATAATTCGATCACAATCACCACGGTCATATACTGTTTTAGGCAATATATTAAAATTTGTAATGGATATCCCATTACCTGCCAATATTTTTTCTGCATGTTTCTGGACAAGTTGTGGAGGAATAGTCAGGGTCATTGTCATCATGGCCTCCTTGTCTGTTATGTCAACATGCATAATGGATGTACTTTTTCTTTCCTTGTTCAAGTAGGTCCTATAGACAACCATTATGTCCCCAACGAACACTTGTCCAGTTCGGCAACTGTTCAAGCCCTCTATTGATAGTAATTTGGATGTTACAACTTTAGACCTGGTAAAAAATTTTGAACAGGAAAACTAAAGTGAATGGTAGTGTGCAATTTTTTTTTTTTGTATTCATCTTTCACTGACATAAATCTATATGTACACGCATAACTTCAATGAAATATGGAGCCAAATTTTTGCAACCACACCTCTTACTCTGCGAAACATGCGATACATTCAACGTCTTGCTTGTACTTGTTGATACTTCTTTTGAACTACAAACCATGTATTGTAGATGACATCAACATATTCACCATGTCACGGATGAATATATAGTCGAGGATATTTGTTTGGTAAACATAGTAAGAGCATAGCGTATGCATCTTTACCTTTGGCTTTGTGAGTTTGTTGATGTTTAGGATGACTCATTGCTCATGCCCATGTCACTAGTCCTACTTTTTTTGATGCAAGCATGTCAAGATGAACATCAGGACTAAACAAGCATATGTATTTTATATTTTCCATCAGAAGGACTAAATAACTGTAAAATTCTATGCATCTGATTTTTTTTAACTGGAAAAATGTTTAACAATAAATAGGGCGTGAAGGTGGGGCACCATGGCCAAACTGTATATTGTGGACCCCCGGAAGCCAAGGGAGCAATCTTGAACCTGCCAGCCCAGCACTCACAATCGACAAAGTGGGTAACTATGGAATAAGGTAGAAGCATGAACATAGATGTGAAATCATTAGTCTGCCAATCGACGCACCAAGGCATTTTTGGAAAGAACACTAAGCAGATGAATTGAAAAATAAAAGGGATAATAGAAAATGGAAAAAGTACAAATAGGGAGGTCAGAAAGGCCCATTTATGCCAAGCCATCATTTTCAATTCTAATATTATATACCTCCACCCGGTTTGTATATTTAATTTACCAACACAATTGGTATACCTTTTAGAAGATTGTACCATAGAACCCTCTGTTGTTGCACAAAACAATTCATCTTCCTATCTAACCAACCTGTTTTTTCTAAGGTAGCAATGTCGAATATGCAATGGACATGAAGGAAAGTTAATATGAATACATACATCTAGAAGAAAGAGAAACAGGTCTATTTACCCTCCAAAGAGTCCATTGTCCTCTCTAGCCATTATGTTTGTTTAAATGCAACAATGTAGTGAAAACACAATGGACATGAAGTAGGTTAGTATGCAGGAAGGCATGTATAATGAAGACAACTTATAATGAAGATAGACATGTAAAAGAAAGAGAAATAGGGATAATTACTCGCGAAAGAACCCATCGTCATCTCCAACCGTTCTGTTTGTTTAAATGTAGCAATGTAGTGAAAAAAAAACGGACATGAAGCAGGTTAGTATGCAAGAAGGCGTGCAATGAAGATAAGTTACCATGTAGGAAGGCATGCAACATGTACATATAATAAACTAGGTGAACACATATACAAACAATAAATGAAATAAAAAACAACGCAATATGAAATAACAGTACAAGCATGCACCTTTCTGTATCCTCTTCAACCGATGCAGTAAAGACTCTGTCATTTTCTCCAGTTATTTTGTTTGTTTGAATGTGGGAATGCACAAAGTACAACGAACATGAATGGAAGCCGGTATGCACCAGAGAATAAGCAATATCTACATACAATAAAAGAGACTCAACGAACAATCTAAAATATAGTTAGAAACATGAACCTTTGCGCTTCTCTATCCATACCTGTAAATGTGTAATTTTTTTTCCCTGCCCAAAATATATTACAAGCCACAAAATATCATGAAATTGCATGGTCGTAGATAAACGATTTTTGGTTTTCCATGGCAAATTATCCAGATATGCTTCCACAGGTGGAAATGCATGTTCTTTATCCTCTACACAGACTGTTATGCCCATGATACAAGATTTTGGTTTTCCATGGCAAACTACCTAGACATGCTTCCAGACATCGAAATATAATCTTGCAGAATCTTTGTTGTACATATCATATCTCAAGTACAACATAAATTGTATCGTGTGCACACCAGTCTCTGTCGAGGACAAAGAACATGTAATGTCATATGGGAACATATGACCATACATGGTTTATAAATGTAACCTACATATGCTTTATTCTATCAAAACACAACGGATATTGCAATTTCACATGTAATTCTCGAATAATTTTGCATGCAATTATTTTCTTTTATGCCAGCACTGAAGCACCAACAAAATCTCACAGCAAAACGTATATCGGCCTCCGTGGATAGGGAAAATAACACAACTGCATGTCGACTCGTGGGTGCAGGGGATGAACATCGTAAAGCGCCCCAAAAACAATAATAATCCAAAAAAAAAAAAACCTCCAACCACCGGCATTGGACCCCAACCCTGCAAGGCCGAATCAAACAAAAGAAAACAGTAAGCACCAAACGAACGAGAAAGAACGAACATGGCGAACTGCACCCCTAGGGCTCCAAATCGTAAACCTGATCCAAACAAACACAACTAACAACTGACGAACCAACGAACCAGCAAGAACCACCGAACTAGTAAATAACATATGTATCTCCAACGATTACGAAACTGCAACCGAAGTACAGAAGGAACCGGAAACATGCGACGACCATGCCCCTACAAATAAGCAAACATTCTTACCTGCAAAATGCAAACACTGATCAACAAACAAGGAATAGAAAATGAAAGTATGGCAAGGAAACTGACTCTGAAACAATGAAATGTAGAAGCATAGGTCGAATCGCGAACAAAACAACAACAAGCAGCAATCGACGAACCAACGAAAAAGAAACACTCACCGAACTAGTAAACATTGTATGTAGCTTCAACGATGAAGAAATTGCATTGCAAAGGTAGAAGAAGGATGAAACATACAATGCCTATTCAACTGGCGGTGAAGAACAACATTCTGCAAAATCACTACAACATTGTATGGAAAATTTCAAGGAAAAATGTACTCCGATAAGCGTATTTAGATAAACATTTAAGATTGTCAGGTTGTCTGAGGGCCTCGCAATATGCAAACATTTAAGTTGTCAGGCCTGTTGGAGGACTTCGCGTCATGTAAACATTTAAGCTCTCATGCCTATTGAAGCATCTCGAAAAAAGTGTCAATACATTTCAATACAAATACACACGGCAAGGACGTTATAAAGTTTGTAATTCTCAATCACTATAAAGCTTGGATATCAAAACATTTCAATATGATTAGTACAAATAAAAGCTTAGGGATATATTCAATTAATTGAAAATGTTAATACAAATATTCTAACTAATGCTAGAATTAATCCACCTTCAAGCAATAGATAAGAAAAATATATTATTCAAAAAAAGTGTATATGATAAAAAGTTTGGATATGTTGTCATATAAAATATTGAAAATAGCAAAGCCACAATAAGACCTCCAATCTCTTATAAATGAGTACATATATAGTATTTTTTATTATATAAAAATATATATATTTAATTCTCTAGCTCCAACAATAAATATTATGCAAATATTTCTGGTCAAATGACAAACTAATATATATTCAACAAATTAAAGATCCATATAATCCCAAACTAATATATATTCAACAAATTAAAGATCCATATAATCCCAAACTAATATATATTCAACAAATTAAAGATCCATATAATCCCTCTACTTAGAACCAGGACTAATAACCCAAGCCACTGAAAAACGAAAAAACAAGTGTACAGTTTTATTTATTTATGAAGAAACAGCATCGAATAATCATATACCCGATTAGCGTGTAAGATCAAGTTGTACGGTCTCACAGAAAGACAGACGTCTGTTTTCATAGTAAGAGCCTTTATGCTTATTCGGCCAATATGTGACCCAGATCTTCCCTTCTACTCTCCATCTCAATGTCTGCCCTTCCATCTTCGGCTCCAACTTCCAGGTGATGACATCGTCTCTACATATCGCAATCCCGCGCTCCGCGCTAAAACCACTGGACGCATAAGAATCCATGTCCCGAAACCAGCCATTTTTCTTCTGGGACGGCCTGTACCCTGTCACCTTTTTACCAGTATGTTTCTCTGCCAGAAAATAGAGGTACTTGCCTTGGTTTACCCGCGCTGTCTGCTCGAAGTTCCATGGTTTGATGTTCGTCGAGCATGTGTCCTTGACCCCATACGTTACCGAGGCTCCGATTTTGGGCAACGAGGCTCCGATCAGGAAATTGGAACTGCTACTGAAGTTCGTCTCGCTCGAGCGCCCGCTGAATTCGTTATTCGTGGAGGTACTAGAACAGGCGGAGATTATGTTGCATTGCTCCAGAAGTGTCACTTCCACTGAAATCTGGGAGGGGAAATGCTTCTCCTTTGCGACGCGTTCCTCCAAGTTCGCGGTGGGGAACAGCGGAATGACATCGCAAATCACGTTCGCTAAGCCTACCTGTACTTCGATAGAGTGGCCAGTGAAATTCAGACTATATTTCAGCAGTAGACACGCTTCCAGATTTAAGGACCCGAGAGCGCGGAGAAGGCCAACGTCTTTGGGGTATTTTTTGGATTTTATTGGCTTCTCATCATCTTCTTCCATTGCGAACACGGGCGCGTAGATCTGGAACTTCCATTCGTCCTTGGTGCAGTGGCTGTGGAAAAAGGAAAGCGGACTGCGGATGGTGCTGTCCCTCGACAAAGGGTTTAATGGGTTGTCGGAGGCCATGCGGTTGATGAGG
Source organism: Picea glauca (assembly GCA_000966675.3). Lineage (NCBI taxonomy): Eukaryota > Viridiplantae > Streptophyta > Pinopsida > Pinales > Pinaceae > Picea > Picea glauca. The sequence goes on along the minus strand of JZKD02S0511859.1, from coordinate 955,626 downwards.
GCGAACCCCAGGGACCTCATCACCAGCTGTGAGATATTGCTCCCCACTGCCTGTAACAACAGCTTGAAAGAATTCATGCCCGGCTTTAACTCTTTGTCCAATGCTTCCAAGCACCGTGGACGGATCTCGATGGGTGCCTCGTATACGGATACGCAGAGGGCCATGAGAAAGAACGCGCAGTTGAATATCTTGGAATCAATCGACTTCGCCAGTGCTTCGCTGATCTGGAACTGCGGCTCCTTTTGTGGGCCGTATTTCAAGATGCAGTCGATGAAGTTGGAGAAGAGACTCGACATCGGATTGTCTTGAGCCGAATTACCATCTGCATGAAAGAGATTGAGCGCATTCAAGATGCGGCCGATTAAGTAGGAGAAGAGACTCGACCTCGGATTGTCTTGGGCCGAATTACCATCTGCATGAACGAGATTGAACGCATTCGACTTCCACAGGACAATTCGATTAGGCTCGAAATTCGCGCGTAGCGAGAGGATGATATTCGGCGGCTCATTCCACGGTTTGAGAGTTTCTTTTTCGGCCGTAAGGAGTAGGGGCAATTGCGATTGTTTGCAGGGGTTGATGGACTGGCTATTGGTTTTCCATTCTGATACCGGTGGAAAAGCGGCGATCCAGCCCCAGATATCCAGCCATTCCTCGCTAGACATCGGTGCGTGCTTATGGTTGTCCAGATACGTCGAGAGAGGAGATTTTCCAGGTTACCCCGAGGGAGGAGATTTTCCAGATAGCTGAAAATAAGTATTTTTCATCCTCGGATTCTATATAATGTCTGTAGATGGAAACAGATATGAATGATTCAGTGAATCATCTTTTCATTTAAAGTAAAAGACGTGAATGAGTCATAACCATAAAACTTTTTATGGCCTTATCACATCATAGGCATCTATGGGTCGTGGAGAGGGAGCATATATTATATAAAAACATCCCACCACCATCATCTCATATAAAACCATCCCACTAAAAGCATAATCCATCCATCTATGAATATGAATATAAATACTTTTTCATTTTCCTGACCTAAAAAAAATATTTCAATAAAGTTTTACTGTATTAATATGTTTTTGTATATACAAAACATATATTATATATATTTTTTATATACAAAATCTAAATTATATATGTTTTTTATATATAAAAAAAATTATATATATATTTATGAATTTGTTTTCATTTAAATTTGATTTTTTTTTAAGTTTTTATATAAATTTTAATATTTTTTTTTTAATTTTAACAGTTTTTAATTATTTTTGTTAATTGTTTTTTAAATGATTTTATATTCTATTAACCAGGATGGATGCCTATAGTGGGATTAAGCACTTAAAAAATGTTTGTACAATAGAGTATTTTCACGAAGATTATAGTGGGATAAGCACTTCAAAAAAGTTTGCAATTAAAAAATGTTTGTACGATAGAGTATTTTCACGAAGATTATAGTGGGATAAGCACTTCAAAAAAGTTTGCACTTAAAAAATGTTTGTACGATAGAGTATTTTCACAAAGATTATAGTGGGATAAGCACTTCAAAAAAGTTTGCACTTAAAAAATGTTTGTACAATAGAGTATTTTCACGAAGATTATAGTGGTATAAGCACTCCAAAAAGTTTATAGGTTAGAGTATTTTGAAAATAGATTGAGGTTTTTAATTGGTTCACTTTTCATCGTAAAACATTTACTATGTAATCATAGTAAAATCTAGATTCGCTTTGTATAACGAATCATAGTAAAACCTAAAATTCTGTATGCATAATGAATCGTAGTAAAACTTAAATTCAGTCTCAATGATGGATTTAATTAGTCGAGTTTCTTTTTAAACGGAGGTCGCAAAAGTTTGAAATATATTTTAATATTTGATATTTATTATTGATAGTCAAATAAAATGAGCTGCGGGCTATTTTTAAACAATAATCTTGAGCTATAATTATCATACAAAATGTACACATGCTGAGAGGAAGAGGGAGAGTGGGTTGGAACGGTGGGTCAAGCTTGTAATGAAGCAGAGCTGGGATTAATGGTCCAGACCTACATAGGTCTAACCACTCATAAATGGGAAGATCTTTGTTCTTAACTTGTTTTTCATTTTATTATTTTTTTAAAGAGTTAGTGAGTTTTTTTTTATGCATGGTATCCAAACATATCTTTGAATTATTTTTAAATTTTATTTTTCGCTACTCAAGAGCTTAACAAATCAAAGTTGGGAAGATCTTTGTTCTCGATTTAATTTTGATTTTATTATTTTTTAAATATTTTTAAATGTATGATATTCAAACATATCTTTGAATATTTTTAAATTTTGGCTACTCAAGAGCTTCAACAACTCAAAGTTGAATATGTTTGTTCTCGATTTAATTTTGATTTTATTATTTTTTAGGAGTATTTTTAAATGTATGTTATTCAAACATATCTTTAATAGTTTTAAATTTTGTTTTAATGAAAATGTGATGAAATTCATTTATATAAAAAAAAATTCATCCAAATCAATTTTAAAGAAACATTTATTACACGGATAAATTACTTCCAAGTTATACAGTGGTTATGTATGTTTATATGAACATCTTTCTTTTTATAACTTATTGTTAACTAATATATATAATATGATAAATTTGGTTGGATAAAAATTTGTTTGTGAGATAAACTGAAAGCATGAATGTCTTAATTTGTTAGATAAGGAAAATCTATCCAACCTTCATGTACATCCTATTTCATGTTAGAATGATGAATCAATAATTGAACAAGAACCTTAATATCCGTAGCAAATATATATGAAGGATAATCAATGTCCCATTGAAGAGGGATTAAATGTGCTCTCACTAAGTCTCCCTCATCAAGAAAATCATTAAATACATTACCAAGTAATTAAAGTCCCATTATCCCCACAAAATCATTAAATGAAGAACATAACACATGAGAAAAATAATAATTATAATTCACCTCAAGTACAACCTAACAATGTGTTTCATTTTAGGATGACAAATGTTTGTTTTGACAAACTATGTGTTAGGGGGAGAAGTTAATCATGGTCGTGTGTTTATGAGAAATGAAGAAATGACTCAACATAGGCATGAAAAAATCACTCATGGCGGAACTAGCTTGTCTAGAGAGCTATTTCAGGAATGAAGTCATGAGAATGATGGGTCGACTTTTTTTAATGTTGGTATTTTGCGAGGGAATGACGAGCTTATGGAGGAGAAGGGCGGCTTTGGTGACTCACGATACACGAGACTTGGGCCTATTCGTCGCTCCTTTGCTCTGCACTCAGTCTTTCTGGTCAATAGTTGGTTTTCCAAGTTGTTTGTTCTGCTCCATAAAGTAGTCTTGTTCTACTATTAAAAGCATGGTTTTTTGTCTAAGCAAGGGAGAAATTTGTGATATTCCATGTGGTTATTGATTTTCTCGTGGTTTTTCTATCTACATCTAGTGGGGGACACTATCATCATGTCTCTCGAGCACCTTCTGTTTGATTTCCATAACATAAAGAGTGGTTTGGTAGCTTTTGAATTGTGGGGTGTTACTACATTCTGCTTCTTCCCCTGGCCCTAGAACACTAGCCAAAAAACCTCCCAATTGTATCCCCTCAAATTAAATGATATCATTAGCGTCGCCCGAATATTCAACAAGGGAAGAACAAAAATGCCTTCAATGATTAAAGGCTCTTCCATTACAAATTTCCACTAGAAGTCAAAGAAGAGATAGTGAACATAAAACATTATGTCAAGTAGAAGAGGAAAACCCTCTCAAAAGAACAAATAAAGGAGTATAAGGGTTGGATTTTAGACCATGTTTCTCTAGGATTCGTGACACGAAAATTTTCAAACCGAATAAGCTCTATTGATTTAACCAGGCCTTATTATTCAAGTAGTGGAATAAAGAGCCATTCAGAATCAAGACATTCTCCATAGATTAGACCTTATGGATAAGAAGTTTGAGGTAGTTTTTAAAGATGTGTTTGGTGTCATCATAATAGTGTTAGATCTTCATGATAGTGACAAGGAAATGGAAGAGGATGGGGTGCTCCATAATCAAGGGGAACACTCTCCAACCCAATTATCATGGAGGAGGACCTTATTCCTGAAGACCACATGAAACAATAAGTGCCTCAAGTATCATTCTTGCCATGCTTATTAAGCTAACAAAACATATTTTTATGTCGTTCTAAGGTTTATAATGCTTCTTTTTTTTTAAATTTATGGTTATATTTTAGATTCCACTATATACCACCTAAGTGGTACATGATATATTAATGATGGCTAGTGATATTACTTATTGCAATACACAAAGCAGAATAATTTCTTTATTGTTGATACTTAGAGGGGGGTGAATCGGTATCAAGTAAAATTTAAAAACCTTTTTCAACTTATACTTAAACCATTCAATTATATCCAATGAGAAATGAACAATAGTATAAGAGTTACAGCAATACACCACAATACACCATGCACAATATATGAGAAATAATCAATAACTATTGTTCAAGGGAAGTAATGAATTCCAAAGGTAGCTACAACTTCCAAATGTAAAGGAAGGGATAAACCTCGAAGAGTAAGATATAATCCTTCAATATAAAGAGAGTTTGAACTATCCATCCTTGTCCCTTCCTTCCACCCAAGAATATATGAGAGATAATAAAACTTTACATTAAATCATCACCATCAACCAACCATCACATAGAACCTGATAATGTTTCCTGGGACTTCTTCAACTTCTGCAATTCTTCAATTCTTGGAATAATTTGATCCTGTAGATAATATTACTCAATGTATTGTCTGAAACTTCTCCAAGTTTTACTCCTTGAATCCTTCCCAAAAATAAGTTATAGAGAGAATGATAGACCTTATTCAATTCTGGTTTATTCAGGAGACCGAACTTGTATAGAATGCCCCACATGAAATATTTGACATCAGATTATGAAACTCGCACACATGAAACTATAGTCCGTATTATTTCCAATGAAATTTCTCCCACTTCATTTGTATTCTCTACGAAGAAGTTATGACTATTTTACCAGGAACACCTGTTTATTGACTAGCTTCAGGATTGGTCAAAAACCCTATCTTCCACAGAGCGTATCTCCATAATTATAGAGAATCAAGAGCTGAAACTTTTTCCAGAGGAACATTGATATGTCTTCTCAATACCATAGCAATTTCACAATCTGAATCATTCTAGAAAAAAAGTTATAGAGAAAATGGTAAGATGACCTGAAAAATAGCATACCTTAGAACACATCACCAAAAGACTTCGTCCTCCCTTGAAATCCGACCTTATTTACTTCTGATTTCCTCTGAAATTTGACTTGTGTATCAAATGAATGTATAATGATATTTATTTATACCATTTATGTCACTTCCTTTTAACATTAGGGTCGACCTGACACTTTCTTATTTTGTAATTCTATTCTTTTATTATCTTTAGGGCCTACATTTACATCCTTCTTCAATTCACTTTGTCATCTTCAAAAATCCATTTCTCCTCTACCATGAGGATCCACGTGATGTGCTACATACCACCGGAAACAACATGATGTATACTATACATCCATGGGTGTTGTATCTTCATGTGCATTGTCCTTCATGTCCAAATACATTCAACAATCTTGCAGTCCAAAACCCATGACTAGGGTTGAAATCAATGAAAACAACCAATCTTCCAACAATATGCCCCTTTGTCATTGATGACAACACTCATGCTCCCCCTATCATCATGATCCCAATTTATCTCCCCCTTTGACATCAATGGAAAAGGGTAGAGCTTCTCCCCCCGAGTTCAATGGCATAAGGTGACCTTCTTCTTTCGGGCTGCTCCCCCTGAACATGTGGCACTCAATAATACTTCATCCTTATTTTTGGTCTTTGGGACCTTTTCTTCCTTGGAATCCTTTTGTGTGGATTTTTTTCTCTCTCTGTTCTTTATGTCTAGGATGTATATGTTGTTCGGTCTTCTTGTTGCAGTTGCAACCAATCTTCTGGAGTTATTTTCTCTGATTTTACATTTTCGGGAGTCAAATGTAAGAGTGTATCCTTGATCACACATTTTACTAAGACTGAGTATATTATGCTTCAAGTCTTCAACCAATAGGACATTCTTTCCTTTTACATTTTTTCTTCCAATCTCTACTACACATTCTCCAAGTATTTTGGCAGATGAATCATCTCCAAATGAAACATTGCCACCCTTTCTCTTCAAGATGATGATTTTTTCTTGATCCCGTTTCATGTGTGAAGAACATCCATTGTCTATGTACCATTCATATTCTTCTTTACATTCTTCAATGGTTAATGCTATTCAACAATCTTCATTGTTTGGAATCTCTTTCTTTCTCCATACTGTGGTTGACATAGGAACATATTCATTCATATATATGCAATCTTGTGCTTTGTGACCAAGATAATTCCATTTATAGCAGACAATAATTTTGTCCATCGATAGGGAAAATGAATTATAACTTTTGTTGACAAATCCATGATTATTTCCATATCTTCTATTTACACCATTCATGTTTCTTTTGTATTTGTTCCTTTCATTGATTCTGCAATTAATTGCCTGATGTCCAAAATTTTTGCAAGTATAACAGTGACCAAGAAAGAAATTTTGATACCTTGGAGTAAATGGTCTTCTTTGTGATGTAGTTCATCTGGATTCATGATCTACTCTTCTATAGTTTCCTTCATACTGATTGAAGTTTCTTTGATTCCTGAAGGTAGGAGGTCTTCTTGGATATTCATCTCTTTTATAATCATTCCTTCTTTCTGGTATCCTAGTCCACTTCTCATCAAATATCTATCTAGCTCTTTCTTCATCCTTCTTGTTGGTATTTGCATCTTCTTTGTATGAAGTTTCACCCATGCATCCAAGATTTGTTAAGTCTTTTGGCACTTGATAGTTTATTATGCTCTTCCTCAACAAGACAACTTCTTGTTTAAGTTTCTCACAATCTTCTTCTTTCTTTGTCATTTGGACATTCCTTACTTCTCCTATTCTTATTTCTTCTTCGAGTAGAGTTTTCAAGGAAATGTTTTCTTCTCTTAGTTTATCAAAGTTTTCTAATTGTTTCTTCAAGATTACAACTGTCTTTTCAAAACTACCCAATTCACTTCTTAGTTTTCTATGCATGTCTTTCAGCTTGCTATTTTCAATCTCAACATACTTCAATTTTTTAAGATTCTCATCTTCTTGTTGAATAATTTTTTCTTCGTGATTTTCTTCTTCTTCATTGGAATTTTATTCTTTAATGTCATCTCTTTCAATCCTTGGATGAGGACATTCAAATTGAACATGTCTTACTCCTTCACAATCAAAGAAAAAGAACTGACCTCTATTTCCTTCTTTGAAATTTGAGATGTTGTAATTTGCTTCAACTTCTTTTTCTTTTTCTTCTTCCTCTTCTTTTGCTTCTTCTTCCCTTGCATAGAGTTCTTGTATCTTGTCCCAAATTTATTTTGATTATGCACATGATCCCACCTTGGATTTCACTGAATCTGTCAATCCATCCAGAATGGTATCTATTGCCAATTTGTTGTTCCTTTTTTCTTCCTTCTGAGCTACAGTCTTTGGTTTCTTCAAAGCATTGTATCTTAAAGCAACTGAGAACCAAACATCTTCCCCAAGAGATTTCAAGTAAGTTTCCATTGTATTACTCTAGTATTGAAAATCGATTCCATCAAATGGTGGAATCCCATTTGGAATTTTGTCTTCCATTTCTTCTTAGGATCTTCCTTCCAATGGTTAAACTATATTGAAGGTAGCCCGCTCTGATACCAATTGTTGATACTAAGAGGGGGGTGAATCAATATCAAGTATAATTTAAAAACCTTTTTCAAATTATACTTAAACCATTCAATTATATCCAATGAGAAATGAACAATAATATAACAGTTACACCAATACACAACAATACACCGTGCACAATATATGAGAAATAATAAATAGTTATTGTTCAAGGGAAGTAATGACTTCCAAAGGTAGCTACAGCTTCCAAATGCAAAGGGAGGGATAAACATTCAAGAGGAATATATAATCCTCGAATATAATGAGACGGTTTAAATCTCCATCCTTTCCCCTTCCTTCCACCCAAGAATATATCAGAGATAATAAAACTTTACATTAAATCATTACCATCAACCAGCCATCACATAGAACCTGATAATGCTTCTTGATACTTCTTCAATTTTTGCAATTATTAAATTCTTGGAATACTCTAATCCTATAGATAATATTATTTAATGTATTCTCTGGAAATTCTCCAAGTTTCACTCCTTGAATCCTCCCCAAAAGAAGTTATAGAGAGAATGATAGACCTTGTTCAATTATGGTTTATTCAGGAGACTGAACTTGTACAGAATGCCTCACGTGCAATATTTAACATCATATTCTGAAACTCGTACAAAAAAAACTACAGTCCATACTCTTTCCAATGCAATTTGTTCCACTTAATTTGGATTCTCTGTGAAAAAGTTATGATTGTTTTACCCAGAAGACCTAATTATTGACTAGCTTTAGGACTAGTCAAAAACCCTATCTTCCACAGAGTGTATCTCCATAATTAAAGAGAATCAAGAGATGAAAATTTTACCATAGGTACCTTGATATGCCTTCTAAATAGCATAGCAATTTCACCATATGAATCGTTTTAGAAAAAAACATTATAGCGAAAATGGTAAGATGACCTGAAAATAACATACCTTAGAACACATCACCAAAAGACTTCATCCTGCCTTGAAATCTGACCTTCTTTACTTCTGATTTCCTCTAAAATTCGTCTTGTGTATCAAATGTATGTATAATGATATTTATTTATACCATTTATGTATCTTCCTTTTAACATTAGGGATGACCTAACACTTTCTTATTTTGTAATTATGTTCTTTAATTATCTTCAGGGCTTACATGTACTTCCTTCTTCAATTCACTTTGTCATCTTAAAAAATTCATTTCTCTTCAACCATGAGGATCCACGTGACGTGCCACATACCACCAGAAACAACATGTTGTATACTATCCATCCATGGGTGTTGTATGTGCATGTGCATTATTCCTCATGTCCAAATACGTTCATCAATATTGTGGTACAAAGCCCATGACTAGGGTTGACATCAATGAAAACAACCAATCTTCCAACATTTATGTCATCCTGCAATACAGAAGTCACCAATGAGTCCTACAAGAAAAAACGAAAAAGGCTCGAGTGAGAAAAGTGTCCAATCCCTGACCGCCACACCCAACATTACAGTATCTCGGAGAAGCGCTCCAACGGCCTACCCAAGGAAGAAAGTCACACACAGTTCTTGAGGCTAAGGACTAGATAAGAACCCTCCCTTCAGAAAAATTGAAAGTTCTCACAAACATTCCGCGAGCAAAAAACAAAAGAAATTAGTGCAAGAACAAGAGGGACTGAGGGGATAAATTGATATCCACAATCTCTCCCTCAAAGATATGGAACTATAAATTGACATTGACAAAATGTTCCCCGATGATGACCAGCTAGGGAGCACTACTCCCCATAACCCTCTGATGGAAATAATTAGGACCAATACCTTCGATGAAGAAGAGTCTTACATTTCATAGCGTTGTTTTTGACAATGAATCCAAAAAATTGGTTATGTAAAAGAGAGGTGTAAAGAATAAGAAAGGAAAATCTCGTTCAGAGATGAACCTATGGAACATGAACCTACGAAACATGAACCTACAGAACCTATGAAAATCTCATTCAGAGATCTCCCAGATACACCGAATAATTGGAGTTTCTCTAGACAAATCTATTAGAAGCCTTAAAGTGGAGAATGTCAGGTTAAAGGAGCGAATCAAATAATTGGAGGGAGCTCTAATTCCCCTTCCATTGTTGGCTACTCCTTTGGAAATGATCGGGCCCACCGCACTTGTGGAAAAGTTAAAAGGATCAACAAGCCTTATCACATCAGTCGAAAGCTATGTGGAAAATGATATAAAGAGAAGAATGGAATTAATAACAGAAGCTTGGGAGATGTCAAAGAGTATGGTCTCTTTTGGAACAAGAGCGCATGATTTTCATGAGTATCTGGAAGAAGATCTCAAGAACAAGCAAGGTTTCTACCTCGATGTAGTTGTTCCATTTGGTGTTAAAGTTATTGGTATGGCGAAAATGAGAAGAAGAGAGGATGATCTCCCTTCCCCAAATCGAATAAACCATCTAAATGCATGCTTGAAAGAAAAGGTAAAAAACTTGAATGGTATCGTTCAAGCATGTAGCGAGGCCATATCTAGAAGATAAAAACTATTCAAGAAGCTAACCAAGATAGATCTAGTTGGAAACACCAATGAAGTGCAAGACGAAATTGATATTGAACTCATTGTTTTTAACCAAGGAAGCATTTGATGATCAAGTTGAGATCTATGAAAGATTGTCATTTGAAAATTTCTATGGCATTCTTGAATATGTTGAAGATGATGTGAAAAACTGGCTAGTTCATTATTTGATTAAAAACCAAGATATTCAAGAAACATTGCACAACCTCTCTATTGATTTAAGGGAATTGGAAACTTAATTCTTCAATATAAAAATATGGCATGAAATCATTGTGGCACCCATGAGGAGGTACATCGAGGAATGGTTCAGAAAGGATGTCGACAAGATTACCAATGAAGGGAAAAGGACATAAGCGAGCAAATGATAAGGCATGAGATACCATCATAGTAAGTTCATACTGATTACATTATTCTCTCTTTGTCAATGTCTTCATCTAGTTACTCAACCTCTTTAAATACAAATCTTTAACCGAGGACTCACAATTTTCTCTTTCTTATTCCTAGATCATGTTGTCTTCCATCATCTACTTTCTTCTTTATACAAGATTGATTCTTGTACATATTTGTTTTATGGTCCATGAGACCCCCAATCCTAGTCATTATGACAAATGCATTAAATTTCAAAGAGTATGTACTGAACTGTATATTTTTTTACAAATTCCAAGACAATTATTTTGGGAAATAATCTCAACCCTATTTTCAACCCAGTTTATCTAAAAATAAAATATTTGAGATTGTTGTATGGTGTTTTTCAATGTTTAATATTGTTTTTTACATGGAAGAATAATTTGTGATAGAACGTAGTTTTGTGGCACCCACTGTATACTTGAGAAATAAATGGGTATGCCCCTCCTTCTTTCATTCTTTGAGGGCCCATAAATACAATCAATGAATGATGCTATTTCAACATGGAAACTCATGTGTTGATGTCATGTCCCTGTTTAATATTGTGCATATATTACAACTTCTCATATTTGAGAATATACTTCCATATAAAAAATGTTAAGTCATATTTAATTTTTTTCTATTGCTTATGGGTTTCAACAAAATTTACGAGCCGAAAACACCCTTCAAATTAGAACATGTTTTACATTTGGACCACAAATAATCTATTAAGATACATTAATCTGAATACAGTTGAAATAAATATAAACAAAATCTCTTTAAACTTGAACCTGACTTTCTCGAGCTCCAAAATTTGTGAGCCGAAAAAACCCTTCAAATTGGAACATGGTTTACATTTGGATCACAAATAATCTATTGACATAAATTGATATGAGTACTATTGAAATAAATATAAATAAATTATCTTTAAACTTGAACCTGGCTTTCTCAAGCTCCAGAATTTGCGAGCCAAAAATACCTTTCAAATTGGAACATGGTTTACATTTGGACCACAAATAATGTATTAACATAAATTAATATGAATACTATTCAAATAAATATAAAAAAAATCTCTTTAAACTTGAACCTGACTTAGTCGCATTTCTATGATCGCGGGTTCCTAGGTTAGCAGCATCCCGAGTTAGCGATATCAAATTCTTATGCTCTGAGTTCCGTGATATACATCTTGCACCCAAAAATTCTTTGATTTACAATTAGACCCCTGACTCCTGGAACTTGCAAGCTTCACTATACCCGAGTTCATAAAAGTTTCAAACCATTTATCGCTCCCTTCCATCCCCGCCACATTCTCGCCCTTCCATATGCACATTCATTATTCTCTTACTGGTGACAACTCACTACATAGGTTCGAAAATATTTTCATTAATAAACGAACAATAGATGTTGTGTGACATACTTACTCCATTTTCCCTTTCCTTCTTCCCCTCTATTATCCTTTTATGGTTCTATACCTTGTCGCATTTCTATGATTGCGAGTTCCTGGGTTGGCGGACTGAAAGATCCTTATCTCCATTTATATCCTCACATCACGAGTCCGACTGATCGTTGTTCCTTTCCATACTTGGCCAATTTTATGGCTGCGGTTTTCGGGGTTGGTGCTATCAAACTCTCATGCCCCGTGTTATGTGATATACATCTTGCACCCAAAGCTTCTGTGATATACAATTACACCCCGCACTCCTTGAACTCGCAAGATTCACTCTACCCAGGTTCACAATTTTTTCAAAGCATCTATCGCTCCCTTCCATCCCCGCCACCTTCACGCCCTTCCCAATGCACATTAATTATGATTTTACTAGTGACAAATCAACACATAGGTTCGAAAAGATTGACATTAATAAGCGAAAACCGCATTAAACTGCCATTTATGGGAGTCCAATCGACCATCGTTGCTTTTCATACTTAGTCAATTTTATGGCCTTCAGTTCCCGAGTTGGCGCTATCGAACTCTCATTCCCCCTATTTTGTGATATACATCTTGCACCAAAAACTTCTATGATCTACAATTCGATACTTAGCCAATTTTATGGCCGCGGGTTTTCAAGTTGGTGCTATTGAACTCTCATTCCCCATGTTTCGTGATATACATCTTGCACCCAAAACTTATGTGATCTACAATTCCGTGATTTACGTCTTGCACCCAAAACTTTAGTGATCTATAATTCCTCTAGATTAGAAGCTTCACTCTACCCAGGTTCACAAAAGTTTCAAATCATTTTTCTCTCCCTTCCATCCCTTCCACCTTCGCGCCCTTCCGAATGTACATTGATTATTCTTTTACTAGTGACAACTCAACACACATGTTTGCAAAAATTAGCATTAATAAGCAAAAACCTCGAGAACATATCTCATTAATACGCATTAAAACGCGATTTACGGGATTCCGACCGACCGTCGTTCCTTTCTATACTTAGCTATCGAATTCTCATTCCTCGTGTTCTGTGATATACATCTTGCACTCAAATCTTCTCTGATCTACAATTCCACCCCGCACTCCTCAAACTCGCAAGCTTCATTCTACATGGGTTCACAAAAAGTTTCAAAGCATTTATCGCTCTCTTCCATCCCTGCCACCTTCACGCCCTTCCCAATTTGCATTAATTATTCTTTAATTTCATTTCTAAGAGAAAACCTCGAGGACATCTCCCATTAAAACAAATTAAACCAAGATTTACGCGAAAACCTCGAGGAACGGGAATGTGACAGACCGTTGTTTCTTTCCATACTTAGCCAATTTTATGGTCATGGATTCCCGGGTTGGCGCTATCGAACACTTATTCCCCGTGTTCCATGATATACATCTTGCACCAAAAACTTTGTGATCTACAATCCAC